>JACXGJ010015106.1:0-13936 GCA_016801105.1 Esox niger | reverse complement strand
AACGGAACTATGAGGTTTTGAACAGAAAGTAACAATATGGAAACCACTTGAGTGAGCCAATGTAACATGGAATGTAAAAATTCACCTCAATTATGGCCTTCATGACCAGACAGGCCTTAATCTAGAGACATCATTTATTTCACTACATGCCTCCAAATCACATTTTATGTATGAGTGGTTTTGAAGGTGCAAACATGTTTATTCACACCTTTGAGTTTTATCATACAGGAAGTAGAGGGGGTTGTATGTAGAACTGTTGTTCAGAGAGAGTTATTTGTCTCCAAGACAGAATGAATCACACCTGGCCCTGTGTTCTACTATGTGAGTACTGACTTTGTATGTTTGTTATGAACACAAAGTACCCTAAGGTTGTTATCACTACTCTATAACTACAACACAGTTTACATTACTGTTTTATGACTGTTCTGTAATTACTTTGTTTGTTTTTGTTGTAGTATTTGGTATCTTCATATACTGTGGACACCCTCAAGGTAAAATGAACTATTCATCAAACCTCTGTCTTTGTATGCATCATCTAAAAGGCTGTTTTCGATTGCAGTTTAAACAATAGTGGTTAGTTTTTCCATATTTAAATAGTAGGCTTTATAAATGTCAGTAGAATGCCAGTCACTGATTAATAATGAGCTTCTTATTCTATCCATAATAAGCAGTAAATTCCCACTGTTTTTTAGCAACTTTTTGTTTAATCATTCAAATTTACTTTCTTATTTGCCATCAAGGACAATCTCAACTGTCCATCCAGATTATATATTGACATATCTTTCAAAAACATGTATTTTTAATATGTGCCTATTTTTCTTTTAAACATATACTAATAAATGTATTATAAGTATTACTAATGTCACACATATATTAAAGTATTAGATTTTTGCCGTATTGATATACGTTTTAATATGTCTTAAATAGCCTACATGTAAATATATTTACATAAATGACAAAATTATAGTTGGGAAAAAATTAAGAGACCTCTGCACCTTGTTCTTTCTTTTCCAAAAAATATGAAAAGGAATGTTTTGAGTGAGGAAAAGAAAGTTTCAATGGTCTCTTAATTTTTTCCAGAGTTGTAATACATTATTTTAACACATAATATTCAACTTTAAATTAATGACATGCATTGTATTATGTTAATGTGACAAGCGAAAGATGTGAAAACATTTGAAAATATATGTTGAGAAATCCTTTACATATATAGTTATATGTTTTGCATGAGTTTTCTGTGTGGGCATAAATTGACTTTTGTTTTGTTTAACTTTTAAGATTTTAATCACCTTTGTTTTGTTAAATCATCTCCCTTTCCCCAAGGAAGTAAGACAGAGACTGAGAGAGACTGTGACACACGTTAATCTTCCAGATAGGGTCTAATTATTTCATTATTAGTACAAATGCAGATTGTTTCATACAGGTGTACTGCATGATACCATTAAATAAGCACTTTGTAAAATCCTGCCTCTAAACAGTACAATGTCTTGTCACCTCCTCATCTTCCAAAAAGGAATAAGACCGGTATAGTATTAGCTGGTCCAGGGTGGTTTAGGGTGGGAAGGATAGTACTAGAGTGTCTAAAGTGAGTATAAGGAGATTATAAGTCAACGAAACTGATAGACTGACATGTAAGAATGTTTAAATGGGGAATATGTCAGTCACTCTGAGTTTTGTAGAAGATTATTATTTGAAACATTATCCTAAAACATTAACTGCAGATGTCTACGGGTTATTTTTGCTTTTTTGTAGTTGAATAGTAAAGGTTTTACAGTCAACTACAAACAAGTTTTACGAAACCAGAGCAATTATCCAATTCTTAATGCCTAATTTGATACCTTGGCAAAAAGTCAAAAACATTGATAGTGGGTTTCTTTTAAATCCACATTTACCACATCTTTATGCTAAACATGTTATAGGATCAACAAGTGTCTGAAACAATCTTTTCAATCATTTTCTCGGTGCTTACCACAATATTTCAACATCAAATAAGAAATTAACATTATATATATTTACTTGAAATGGATTTGACATAGTTTGGTTTTAGACACTGCAGAGAGCACCTCACAGTTAGGGTAAATAGAATTTTCATGCATTTACTTATGTGATTTTCTGTGCATTTTCATATTAACACAAAATCATCATGAATCTTTACAGGCTATAAGCAAAGTGTTAAATAACTTCCTTAAAGTTTTCTCCAAAATGTTTTGCTGCTGTATTTGTGAACCAGCGCATGTTTGTGAAATATAAAAGTTGTAAACTTTTTGTTTATTCTCGAAACATCGAGGCCATGGCACACAAGCGATTTTTGACCTTGAGGCCATTTGTCCTTCCTCTTAACGTCTGGCATCTAGAACACAACATTTTGTCTTGTTGAATTGCTAAACACCATGTCTGAGGCAATCAGAAGAGAAAATCTCTAGGAAGTGTCAACATGAGTGAGAAATTGAGAATATTTAATGCGTGAATGCAAAGATGATCGTCTACATAATGTTCCGTGCTGAGAAGTATTCAGGGTGAACGTGACAATCAGTAATCTGGAAGAGGTGCTAATTGCCTAAGCCTTAACACACACCCATACTGGAAATACACTAATGGTCAATAATTATAGAAATAGCAATAATTGCTATGGATGGAGGATCATTTGTTTAAAAGTCATTATTTCTAATCTTGTGAATGACTGAATTTAATATTTATTGTGATATTATTATTTATTATGTTTTTTATTTTACACTCAGTATAATGAAAAAAATAAGTATATTGTACACTTTAATTGAGTGAAAACATTTAATAAAAAATTTGAGTTGGGGTTTAGGGTAAACATCTTAACTTTTTACTAACATATATTGGGTGTCTGTACACGACTCCATGTTAAAATGATCCCAAATGGACCAACTGATATCTCATCCAAAAATGTCTCCACTGATTTTCCACTGATCTAAAAAATCTTAACTTAAATGACTTAATTAACACTCTCCAAGAACTCTCTTCAATCTCTGCTCACGTGTCTCACACTCACGCATCATTGGGTCAGTTGTGGTTATCATAGTTGTGTTGGTACAATAGATCTTTCCATTGAAACCTGTTCTAGCAAATGAAAGGTTTCAGCGTTACCCATGGTGCATCATTGGATACCAGACAAAGTTGTCTTCTGTCATAACGCACACTTGTGAATAGGGAATGTGCTTTCTTCCCAATCATGTGTGCTGGCAAGGCTCCCTTGTTGATTGAACAGTTCATGCAGAATAGTTTGGCAAGATCTGTGTCACATGTCTGACTCTTCAGCTCTAAAGTTGTGGTGATCAAGTTACGTCAAAATGGTCAAATTGACATAAAGACATTTCAAGGAAAAAAGGTTGGACAAAAATATTGTTGTGCACCTGTTTATTTATTAATTTGTCTGTGTTGTTTCTGTGCAGAGAGACCTGATGCTGTTCTGACCCTCCAACCCAAGTGGACCGAGATATTTATTGGAGAGACTGTCACTCTCAGATGTGACATACAGGGAGGAGGAGACACTGACTGGGACTACAGTTGGAACATTATACATAACAAATCTGAGTACAGAATCAGTCCAGTCTACAGTTCTCATGCTGGGTCATATACCTGTCAGGGGGTCAAAGGAAATAGGTCTTCCAATATCAGTGATGCTGTAAAACTGAACGTATTTAGTAAGTCTAATAATGTTACGTTTTAATAATGTTAACTCACTGTTAATGCTAACTTTTATTGTCCTAATTTAACCAGAACAAATTCTGAGATTGATGTTTTGAAACCTTTTCTCTGTCTCATCGCAGATCAGCCCAAGACTGTCCTGAGTATTTCTCCTCACTGGATGAACTCTGGTGACTCAGTGACTCTGTACTGTAAAGTTAATGAGTCGTCTATAGGCTGGAGGTTCTACTGGTACAAGACTGTTCCCTACAGAGCTGGGTTACCCTCTCTCTTGGACAAGTCCTACTCTGTAGAGCCCCTATCTGGATATGGGACTACTGAAGAGTCTTACACTCTGAGTCCTGCTGGTCCTACTGACACAGGAGGATATGTGTGTAGAGCTGGGAGAGGAGACCCAGTCTATTACACAGACTACAGTGAACCTCAGTTTCTCTGGTCAGGAGGTAACTACATTGAATCTGCATTACATTGTATTCTAGTTGTCTGCATGTGTATATAATGTACGATTAAAGTTTTGTCTCTTTCTCTTTGTTCAGAACTGCAGTCTACAGTGTCTCTCAGAATAAGTCCCAACAGAACTCAACACTTCACATCAAAGTCTCTCTCACTGATCTGTGATCTGAAGGGAAACTCTACTGGATGGAGACTGATGAGATACACAGAGACAGAAGTGGAGTCAGGATGTTCCTCTAACAGGGGATCACTAACAGGGTCCACATGTACCATCTCTTCCACAGACAAAGGGGACAGTGGAGTGTACTGGTGTGAGTCTGGATCAGGACAGTACAGTAATGCTGTCAACATCACAGTGGCTGGTAGGTCCATGATAATATGAGATATTATGTATTATTCTGTAACTGAATGAAGGAAGCTCTAATGCCAGTGAATTAGTGCTAATTCCAGATTGACATTATGTGACAGGTGGTGATGTCATCCTTGAGACCCCAGCCCATCCTGTGATTGAAGGAGACTCTGTGACTGTTCGCTGTACGTACAGAAATCCACCACACACTAACCCCAAGGCTTATTTCTACAAAGACAGAGTCCTCTTCCACAATGAGACCTCAGGAGAGATGACCATCCCTGCAGTATCAAAGTCAGATGAAGGTTCCTATATGTGTCAATCGGACGAAGGAGAATCACCTGGAAGCTGGGTGGCAGTCAGAGGTTGAAAAATATTTATGATCACTGCACCTTTCCATAAGTGGTAGTCAGTGTATTGTAACTGTAATTTAGTGTATATTCAGTTGTAGTCAGTGATTTCTAATGTAATGTGAATTGTTAATATTAAATTATGATCACCTTGCCCACCTTACTCATCAGCAGTAATCAGTCATTTGTTAACAAGCATAGGTTAAGAAGGAGGGCTAACCTCAGATAATGTGTATTCTTAATCTATATAAAATAGTTTATTTTCTCTCTTTGCATTTATCTTATTCTGATGGTATTGTTTGGTTCTCTTCAGTTCTCCTGCCTGATTCTTCTACATCAGTCCTAGTAGGAGTGGTTGTGCGTCTGGTTTTTGCTGCTGTTCTACTTACCATCTTCCTGGTCCTGTCGAATCTATATAAACACAGCAAAGGTCAGACAGACCATTTCTCTTCATGATAGGTCATGTTATTGTAAAAAAGATGCATTGCAATGGTTCAATACAGAAATAACCTCATGTAATTGTGTTTTTCTCTTTACAGGTTCCTATTCTGACAGAATATCCTGGTGAGTAGATCTGTCTTTAATATAGGTTTATTCATATAAATGAAGAAACAATAACATATTGTCTGTGTTCTTCATTAGTGTTTCTCTCCCTGTAGGCCCATCAATCCCCAGAGCACCAACCAGGACTCCCAACAGAACCAAGTATCTACCCAGATTCAGTGTCTTGATGCTGGGTATGGAGGTCAGTATGGTCAGTCTCCTGATGTTGGGTATACATGTCAATATGGTCAGTCTCCTGATGTTGGGTATACAGGTCAGTATGGTCAGTCTCCTGATGTTGGGTATACATGTCAATATGGTCAGTCTCCTGATGTTGGGTATACAGGTCAGTATGGTCAGTGTCTCAGACCAGACTGCTAACTATAATGTGTTACTGTAATTTAAATTATTGTGTTTATACAAGCTAAGGGAATAATTTACCTTAGATTTGTCAGACTTCTATGTGCTTAAAAAGAACAGATTTTAAAAAAGACTGTTTTTAAATCTAAAATATATGTCAGAGGCCTTAAAGTTGAACAAAGTGAGTATTCCTGTTTGATGTATCAGATTCTGCTGGTGTTTCTGCTGCTGGAGGGTCAGGTGATGTGACATACATCCAGATTCAACTAAAAAAGCCAGGCAAAAAGAAAAAAGGTGACTTTCTATGCAATGAGTTGGTACAGCTGTTTATCTATGTATCAGAATGAAAAACAATCATTCTAAAATGAACACATTATTTTCTCCACAGATCAGCCAGCCGATCCAAAAGAATCCTCTCTCTACTCTGTGGTGAAGAGAGTGAATGTCGCAGGTACGACCCATTCTACATGTTGGCATTTTAGTCCAAGATTTCTTAAATGCAATAAACTAATTCATAAACTGGATGAAAATATTCATTGTCAGCATCATCTGGACCCAATGATGTTACCTATGCTCAGATTGTCTATAAAAAGGTCAAAGCCAATAAAGGTGAGCCTGACCATCCATGCCTTCATATTCCTTCTATCGTAAATTCACACATCTTTAACTTATGTTGAGTAAGTCTATATTATTCTGTATGTAACAGCTGCAACTACATCTATTTCCTCTCAACCCCTACAGAATTAACACCTCCTCCAGAGTCAGAACCAGTCTTTTCTCCAGATAAGACATAACAGTCCACAGTAAGACTAGACCACATCCATCAAAGGCTATGGAACAAATGGCCTGATATTAGAGTAGATCTATTTATGTCCGGTTTGGCATCATATGCAGTAAGTGCACTGTGCCTTTATTAAACCACTTGTTACACACACAAATGTGAATATGTTTTTTTTTTATTATTGTATCTGTGTTTGTCACGGTGTTGTGGTGTTGTGCATTTAGTAAAATGTCTCATATTTGATTTAATATGCCCGTCATTCAGATAATTGAATCCAACATTTGTCTATGCATGCGGTTTATGTATTATACAGTCATTATCCTGTGCCCTCCAATAATATTGGCACCCTGGGAAAATATGAGCAAAACCGACTGTGAAAAACATTTATCTGTTGTTTATGCTGAAATGATTGAAAATAATAAATGTGAAATAAATTAGATTATTTTCTCCAAAACGTGTGCCACAATTATTGTATTATCTCTAACTTAAGGACATACCCATTTTATGTTCATGTCCATTTTATTAATTACCCATACCACATTTTTAAGTTTACTGTTTTTGTTTTCTTGCTCAAGAGGATAAACATTAAAATAATTGTGTGCACAGTTTTGCTTACTTTTACAAAGGGTGCCAGTTTTGAGGCATTGTGTATTACAACTCAGACAAACAGAGGAGAGAAAGTATCTACAGACATTTACAAAACATGTAAGGTAAGACAATCTGCATGGGTTGATATAATCTGGATTGGCTGATATAGTAGAGGTGAAAAAAATCAGGTTAGAATCATGTTAATAGGCATCCCCAGTAATGAGTTTCAGTAAAATATCAAATGTGTCCCCCTCTAAATCATACTCACTCCATCACATTTGAAGTGTTTATTCTTCTCCTTTAAAGTTGGCTATATGACCTCACACTGGTTTCTTCCTCATTAGCTGAATATAGGAAGATGTAAAAAAACACAGATTCAATTTGAGTTTCTCTTTTTTCCCAAACCGTGAACATATGGATAAAGATATGAGATTTTAATCCCAAACCGTGAACAGATGGATATAGATATGAGATTTTAATCCCAAACCGTGATCAGATGGATAAAGTTATGAGATTTCAATCCCAACAAACATTTAGTTAAGTTGTGTAATAGTAGCAAGTCTGCCCTGATATTTCGTAACCCTCTCTGCTCACACGTTACGGAACAGGCACATGTGATGTTGACAACCTATTTTTTCTGGCGTTTACTCTGAGAGGACTTGAAGCAATGATGATGTCCAAAGAAATTGTCTACTCCAATGAAACAGTTATTTGGCACCAGAACCGAGACACTTGGGCTGAAAGTGAGTCTCCCTTCATTTTCCTTCTTTTATACATAATCAAACATCATTGTACAATCAAACAAGTGGTTTTAATTTAATGCAGTGCAAATGAATTCTGAATTGTCCATTATGGTATTTTGATAAACATTTATACAAGTATGTGTCCTCTAACCTTGTTAGAGGAGACATAGCTTTTTGCTTTACTAAAGTACTTGCATATAAACACACAGAACTGTCTAGGTGTGTTAATCTGAGGCTTTCTGAACCATTGAGGCTTGTTTCAAAAAACGCTTAATAGTTCAAAGCTTTCCAACACAGTGCACAGCAGGGAAATCTGTTGGACAAAATGTGATATGACATGTTTGATTAAGACCTATTGTATTTAGGCAGGAGCGGGTATTTGAAGTAATGGTAAAGATGAATGAATAATGAAGACCTTGAGAAGGGGCACCTCAATAAAACAGGAATTTGTGCTGGGAGAAAGGATGACATTTTGCGCTCAACAAAATAGTTTTAACCGCAACAGGAAGAGTCAAACCGTGACCATACAAACGACAGTCTGGAATAATTTAAATGCGCCACAATGTTAGATGTGTTGACTTGGTCTTTGGTCATTTGTGGACTGTGGGGTGTTACGTTCCTATCTGAAAAGATCTTCAAAACGAAGCTTCAGACATCATCGATCACATGATATTATACTACAATATATTTCAGGTTTTGTCATATTCATATTATTTGAATAATGACTGAGCCCTTTTAGTCAACAAAATGCCCTTACATTTTAGTCTCATTTAAGCCCCATTAACCTATAGTAGCCCAAACATATCACCAAATCAAAGAAGGCTAAAGGGATATATAAATATGTTGATATTGCCTGCAATTAGACCTATTAAATAAAATGTTAAGCACGGCTTTGTGCACATTATGGGTGGCAAACGTATATTTGCACATGCATTATTCTTTGTACAGTTTAATTTACATGGATGGAAATATCAGATGTAAGAAATGTAAGAAAAAGGGTAGAACAGATTATTCCAAAATGTTTTGATAGTTAACAAAGTCTGGTATACCTACCCACATCTCCAGGCACCACACCACAATCTTTGACTGTGCGTATTGAAAGGAATGATGTCCTTTCAGAAGTATTTTGATACTTTCAAAAGTATCTGAAAGAGAAAACACTGTGAAAGGTCTCTCTACAAATCCTCCTTTCCAACTATGGTATTTAAATAAGACTATTGTAACAAAGATAATTAGGTCTACTCTCGTTTTTGTCAACCAAAAATTCCAAGAACCTAGCTGAACAACACAGAAAACTATCTTCACAAACTGCCAACTCTTTTGAATGACTCCCAAATAAAAGCTAACCCACACTATATTATTTTTATTACTCTCAAATTTATGTTCTAGGAATACTAGCAAATAACTAGTTCTATGGCTCTCTTGACTACCTTGCTCTTTTAAATCCTCTAATTTCCATTTGCGTGCGTGTCTCAAACTCCCACTGACATCCCTGAAAGTGACCGGATATCATTAACCTTTAATTAATGCACGCAGTTTCAAAACAGCCATTCCAAAACAGCACATGTTAGAACTCGAGGGGTTATTTTGTGTCTTCCAATGCATCGAACGTCATTGGTCACGTGGTGTTGTACTTTGAAACAAGCTTCTGTAAACAAGCGAAACAGTAGAGCTCGGAAAGCTGAACATTGCTTCCGAGCTTTGTGTTCGTTCGTGCTATCCCTAGTGTGAATTAGAAAATAAATAGCTAATGATTGAATAAGTGTATTTGTAGAGAACCGAACGCTAAGCTGACAAGCCACGGGCTCAGCAGTTAAATTAAATTTAATACAGACTCAGAATACTAGTGGATGTTGAAGTTTTTGAAGGCACCTCGATCATCCCGTTACAATGTAGACTAGGGTGACCGGACGTCACGATTTGCCCGGAGCTGGTAGTCCCGGATTCCGAAAAATATCTGTAAAACACTAAATGTCCCGGTTTTTGACATTCATTACCAAATTGTCCCAGTTTTCACCACAATTAAAATACTGTAATGTTTCCATGTATGAGTCAGAGCCAAACAAACAACAGCGTAGAACTACGTAGAAAAGCATCAATTCTCATCAAAGCTGTGGGGGTTTGAAAATGTGGTCATCCTTATGTAGACTCCAAAAACCATGTGATTAATCAATAGACATCTACCGCAGTCACAGTGAAGCGCCATGACCAAGTTGAATTGTCACATAGTAACACAACCACAAAATATGCATCACCTTAGAAGGCTCTCTCATCAGCTGGACATACAATACAGAATACCAACATTATTTCAAAGATTTTAGGTTCAGATTCATGTTCACTCTCAACAAGGTTTCTTCAGGTTACTCATTCTAATCTCCCTCAGAAGGCATGTAGATGAGTGTAGAAATTGTGCCAGATAAAACAGCACACATTCAGAGGTCCAGTGGAGGCCATCCCTTGACGGTTCAGGGAGGTTACAAATGTCAACTCTAAATGTCAACTCTAAATTCTAGACCTGCATTCAATAGCACAGACAAGTCCAGAATGGAGAAAAGCAGGACATGAGAATGTCTGCACATGAGGGTAATTTATCCAATTCGAAAAGAGGAATGCCAATAGAATATCATAATGGCAACTTTAAACAGACTCAGGAACACCTGCAAAACCATGAAGATGTATGTTTGTGTAATAGGAATTGATTCTGCTGAAGGTTTCACTGAGTGGTTTAGTCCTGAAGTGGTACTAAATGTTCACATGGCAAGATGGCTTGCACTTTGTGCACAGGCACTGGGGAAGGTGTTGAATCTACAAAAAGAACAGGGGAAGTGGTAAACTTTAAGCTACAGTGAGGTATTGCAAGACAAAATTGCGAGAAACCACTTTCATTTGCCAATAGATACATTTCCATTCTCACCCTGACAGCCTACCATGTATCTAACCTACCAGTATTGTAACATTCTCTCTTCCTCATAAGTATGGCGATTCAGAACAATGACAACTAGTCTCCTTCCTTCTAACTTTTTTATATTCTAGGATAGCAAAATCCGCTGCTACTCGATTGATGGTGATGTAAATCAGTGGTCAACTCCAGGGCAGGAACACGTAGGGTTTTGTCTGTTCATTCTGTCCAGACACTATTCGAGAACCTGTTGAGATCAATTGTTCAATTGATAGTTTGATGAAAACTCCCCTTACATTGGGTTGTGTTGAAAGGTCCATGGTGTCGTATTCCACAATAACTCAGTGTGTACTTCTGCTCCAGCTTGTTTGGTGGAATGGATACAAGTTGTTACATGAGTGAACATGGTGTATAGCCTAGTGTGATTAATGAATGTAGAAATGCTGGTACCCTATAGACTAGTGTGATTTATGAATGTACAAAATGCTGGTACACTATAGCTTAGTGTGCTTAATGAATGTACAAAATGCTGGTACCCTATAGACTGGTGTGCTTTCTGATTGTATAAATGCTGGTACCCTATAGACTGGTGTGCTTTCTGATTGTATAAATGCTGGTACCCTATAGACTGGTGTGCTTTCTGATTGTATAAATGCTGGTACCCTATAGACTGGTGTGCTTTCTGATTGTATAAATGCTGGTACCCTATAGACTGGTGTGCTTTCTGATTGTATAAATGCTGGTACCCTATTGTCTAGTTTGCTTTATGAATTTATAAAGCACAATATAGAGAAAAACACCTTTTTGCAGTAATAAAGATTCATGTATTTTGTACCTTATGGAAAAACATACTGTCAGAACCCGGCAGTTACATACAGTGGGGAATATGTGAGTGTCCAGAAAGACAATACAATGAAATGCAAGGAGAAGACAATATGTAGTTTGTAGATTATAGTGCTATTGAACTCTGCTAGTAGTTTTTAATTTTGTGAAGCTTCTGTTTGTGTAAATCTTGTTTCTTCGCAAGACAAATGGATGACTGGTTAGTTACAGTGAAGCAAACACTATGGCGTGAAAGCACATACAGTCAGATTTCGCTTGTGTGGACCAGTCAGAAATACAACACAAAGAAGTATCAATGTCAGTCAAGCTGGCCATCATAACTCCAAATAAATGGATCATAGACACATCCAAAACATTATGCATGCCAAAATCAACAGTTTATTTTTTGATTGAAACTGAAAGTGTCCCAGATTTTCCATTGAATAAGAAACTGTTCTTCAATGCTGTGCTAAAAACTGTGTGTTCAATATTGAATGTTAGTCTTCGAAAACTGTACACTCTGAGTGTTAAAGAAACACTACCAGTAATGTGGAAATTGAGTGTTAACGGTAGTGTTACTTTGGTACCAACTGGTTAGTTATAGTGAAGCAAGACTGTCACCAACCCGACACAGACAGAGCGGGCCCTCTTTCAACACACAGCTCCTCATTATTCACCAGTTAATGTAGCTGCGTGGCAGCTGGGTTCAGCACAACTTCAAAAGGTTAAACAAAACAGCCTTGAGCATCTACCCTGCTAATATTATTATTTTTATCTCAATATCATTGCTAATACCTGTGGTTGGAAAGACCAATCGGATTTCAATTAGACTTGTATCAAAGTCCCTCAGTTCAGTTACATCAAGGGCAAGTGGTAACATTATGTCCCCAGTTAACCTATGACCTTTGTTCCTTTTCCAGAAAGTGGCCATAACTCTGGTGAACTTTCTCCCCGAGTGGGGTCAAAAGATGGGTCTCAGAGAGTTACTATGGTGTCACTGGCGTGTCTCTGGATTCTACTGTTTTGCCTGGCTGCTGCTTGGGTAGTGCTCTGTGAGTATAGAAACATTTTACTGACCCTTTATGACACCTGAGTTCTGTGTTGGCATTGCTATTAATCTATCCTAGTTCCTGGACCCTTGTGGCAAATAAATATTTTACAAAACAATATGTATTAAACCAAACCCAATTTGGTAGATTCGGCTTGTTAATATGAAAAAACAAGGACGATAAAAACTCTGTTGTCTACTTGTCTTTATTTCAGATATTTCCAACAAGATGAAAGATCGTCTATCAAGTAAGTAAGTACGATCCAGAGTCCTTTGAACCTTATATAAATGTCTGAGAAAATCCTATACAAACACCAATACTAGACAGTTTTTGTCAAGTACTGTGATCTGAATGTTACACATGAAGAAGCAACTGTTTCATTTCAGTTTCATTTTGGTTCTGTTTATTTACAGTTTGAATCAATTTACAGTAAGTGCGTTTTTTTTCCAGCTGTATAAAGAACTGTGTAGTAACCAGAACAGTTGTGCAGGGGCATTTTCATGGTGAGCGGGGTTGTAGCTGTAACATTGTAGGATGGAGGCTTCGCCAAAGCCCACGAAGCCATAGGAAACGGGCTCTGTGAGAAACCAGAACAGCTGACCCCACAAACCAAAACCAGAAGGGCCCGACTGAGGCTTTGTACCAGGACCGATGACTGGACAGCGGGAACAGTGCAGGAACTTCCGGGGCGCTCTCCTCATTGGCACCTATTGGGCCCGATGGTCTGCCTCGTACTCCTTGATCCGTCTCGGTGGAGGTCCCATGATGGAGCCGGCACACCTTTGCACGGTCGCTGCACCCACTGTGATCGGTCCCCCCAAAAAAGTATTTAGGGGGAAACTTTCCACCAGTCATGTACCAGCTCTCCCTCGCTGAATCCTTAATGTGGTCTTTCTGTAACTTTGTAGGATGGAGGCGGGGGACAAGACCAGGGAGAATGGAGGACATTCAATAAATACACAAAATCAAAAACAGAAAATTGGATAACCAATTGGGCGAGACAAGAACTAAATAAAACACAGTACAGAACAACGCAACGTAAAGGTGGAACTAAAACAAAGACCAACAGGACACAATGGGGAACAGGAACTTAAATAGGATCCGGGAAGAGGCAAAACAGGCACGGGTCATAATCAACCAAAACAGGTGTCCAAGATGAAGTGAGGGAGAGAGGGCACTGGGTGGCATAGATGAAGTGAGGGAGAGAGGGCACTGGGTGGCATAGATGAAGTGAGGGAGAGAGGGCACTGGGTGGCATAGATGAAGTGAGGGAGAGAGGGCACTGGGTGGCATAGATGAAGTGAGGGAGAGAGGGCACTGGGTG
>JACXGJ010015105.1:0-13945 GCA_016801105.1 Esox niger | reverse complement strand
TCAGTACACCCCATGTCATAGGGTATCAGTACACCCCATGTCATAGGGTATCAGTACACCCCATGTCATTGGGTGACACCTGTTAATTCATGAATGGCGGATGTCGTAAACTAACTGTACAAATTTCATGTACCATTTACTCTTCTGTGGGGGAAATATCTTTAGGCTGCATTGTCCAAGCCCTATATTTTTGTATTTTTGTTTTCTAAAGGACTGAGAGACGCAACCATGGTGGAGGAAAGGGGTCAAATGTTCCCCGGGGTACAGGAAGCTGCCATTGTAAACTTGGTTTTGGAAAATAATGAAATCAGTATACGAGAAATTCAAAGCCACATCATCCAAGACAACACCATATTCAGCAACGAGTCCGTCTGTTCACATCGGCTCAAATTCTCAAGCAAAACCAAATCAGAGTGAAACAACTTTTTAAGGTGTCGTTTGAGAGAAACTCTCAAAGAAAACAGAGGTCAGAAGAGCATATGTGGATGAAAGTACTATATTGACTGCAGTACACTGGACACAACACTGATTCCCAGTGTACTGGATAACACCATACTGACAGATTTTTGTTTTGTTTTCAGGGAGTACTGGAAATGGATGCTCATGCAATCCACATGAGTTCATCTTTATAGAAGAGGCTGGGTTCAACCTAGCAAAGATCAGAAGAAGGGGGATTTTCACTGGCCACAGAGCCATTATAGATGTTCCTGGCCAACGTGGTGCAAGATGCCGCCTAATGATCTTTCATTTTTCTTTCTTTTTTTATATATTTTGTTTTGCAAATTTCTTCTGCAACTTTCTTTTTCAGTTTATAGTGTTTTGTGACTATATTTTTGCTTTGTCCAGTGTAAATATATTTGCTGTGCATATTTTGCACTGACTTGTTTGGGGAAAATAAAAAATAAAAATGTTTCAACAGCACGTGAGTGTATCTACAAATATTTCTGTGCGTGAGAAAAATCTGAAGAATTTTATACAATTTGAACTATTTTTGTATTATGGCAAGGCATACTAAAGATGACAAGTGTTTTTTATTTTGCCCAACAGTGTGTAGTTGGTTAGACACAAATCTGGTAAGAAGAATGAAGTGTGTGCCTTTTCGTGCAAACGTTTAATTTTGATAATGCTGTATCCAGTTTGGGTTGCTTCATTTTGCAGGATATATGAGGTATTTTGCAGTTTGGGCGTGTTGTTTTGTGAATTCTATTAAGTATTTGGATAAAACCAGCCTAGTTTGCAAAATTGTGTTTTCATTTTTAAAGCATAAAGAAGTGAAGTGCCTTGGCATGTTAGCCCAGGGTTCTGTCGGATCTCCAACCAAGCAATATCCCCGGCACACCGCGCACCTATTTCCCTAAAACATCCCTTAAATAAAAGAGGTCTGGTTCTTGTCGCAGTTTGCAATTGATAGCTTCTGTGTAAGAAGCTGGTTAAACAAGGCCACCGACACCACAGTCAAAGTAGATAGCATTGCGTCTACAGTCAGAAGGAGATAGCAGGGCTTCCATCCCGCTCAGTGACGGAGATTGGCTACATTTCACTGCAGCTCTCCACTCTGCGGCGTTGGGTGATAACAACTGAATAATGGTGTTTCTGCTGTGGAGACAACAGCATCGCAGGAGCTGCCGCCACTTCTAGAATGAAAGTCATCTACCTGCCAGACTACCTCATAACCATGCCCACTCCCTCCCAGTGACCAAGATGAAATCAATAACAGGCTACAAGGAAATACATTCCTCATACACACACACACACACACACACACACACACACACACACACAGGATACGTGGGGGGAATGCAGAACGTCACCGGGTGAGGTCATGTGGGGGTCACTTTGCGGATCTGAGACCACTTTCTGGACCTGTAATGTCATACCCATGATGTAATGTCTAATATATACTGGCTGGTTAGAATCCTGAATGCTGATTTGTTGATAGCTGTGGAATATGACAGCATATACCACAGGCATGACATTCCAATTCAGTACTCTCATTTTTATCCGGGTTTATAAGAGCACTAAGGGTGTGTGGTATATTGCCAATAAGCCACAGCTATGATCTGTGTACGTACCACCCTGAGTACATACGACAACTCGTTGGGCCTGAGAACAGTTCTTAGCTGCGGTATATCTGCCGGATAGCACATCTCCTTGAGCCTAATTGGTTGCACGTACCATGGCCATCAATCAATCACACTTCGCAGCACCTGGTTTGTGATGTAATTCAACCCTTGTCTTCTAACATACGGAGGACTGCCTCCATAGGGCCTCCAGAGGACTTTCAATCTGTGCGTGTCAATAAAAGAGGCTGTGACCAATCAGAAAGGAATTAGAGGGTCTGTGGGTTAACTGTATTCTGTGGGTTGTGCTCATTAATGCAGATTGTCTCCAGTATCGGGTTGTTTGCGTGTTGTTAGTGGCCCACAGTCCCCTTCTATATGCGTGTGCAGTGTGTGTGTGAATGTGTGTAGTTTGTGTGTATCATGTGTGTGTATAGTGTGTGTATAGTGTGTGATTGTTTCTGTGTGTGTGTAGTGTGTAGTGTATGAGGGTTTCTGTGTGTGCATGTAGTGTGTGTGTTTGTATGTGTGTGTGTGTGTGTGTGTGTGTGTTTGTGTGTGTGTGTGTGTGTAGTGTGTGCGTGTAGTATGTGTGAGCGTGTATATAGTGTGTATCTGCGGTGCTGATTAAGATCTATTACACCACAGATTAGACATTCAATTAGTCACCCCCCTATCACTTGCTATTCCCTCGGCTCCTCTACGCTGCACACCCCCCCCCCCCCCCCCCCCCCCCCCCCCCCCCCCCCCCCCCCCCCCCCACCCCCACGCCCCTCCTTCTAACATACTCTGTAACCAATCATCAGGAATCTATCTCAGATTAAATGTACTATCAAGCTCAAAATGAGGATGTGGGGGTGAGAACGTAAATCCCCCCCCCCCACCTCTCTCTCTCCCTCTGCCCTTTCTTTACGTCCCCCATCTCACTCTTCCTCTCTCTCTCTCCTCTCTTTCTATCACTCCCGCCACACGGATTCTAATGCAGCTCTTATTTAATGAGTGTGGCGGACGGGCGTTTGAGGAAGTGCCCCACATCCATAAACAGCTTTATTAAATCACTACAGCGCTTGCTCGGAATGATCAAATGGCTGCGAGGAATAATCACTGCCGTTAGGCATTCCGTGTGCGTGTGTGTGTTTTAGTGCACGCATGCGTCTGCGCGTGGGTGCGCGTGGGTGCGCGTGGGTGTGCGAGACCTCTACACAATCGCACTCTGGATTTATCCGATAGCGACCCCATCCCCCCACTTCACTCGTTCCCTGAACCAGATAAGACACCGCAAAATGCATTGTTCTTCTTGAGAAAAATGCTACAGGGGGAAGTTTATAGGAATATTTTCCTCTGAATAGAGCATGGTGGAAGAATACACTCTTGCCTGCTGTCAGAGGTTGAATGTTTCTGAACCTAATTTCCTGTTTGATTCGGTTTTCTTTCATATTCCTTATACCCATATCAGATCAAGCTTTGATAAGGATGTCCTTTATACAGGAAGCCTTTCCTATTGGTTGTGTTCTGTCCTCTCATCCCACTCCAATATGTTTTAGTCATGTAAGCGCCATTTTGTAACCCAGGCAGTTCTTGATTGGGTAACAAACGGGGCAAGCCACAGAGTCCCCATTGCAGAGAAAACCCTGATGGCGTAGACTATCCATTTAACAATATAATATGTAACAGAGGCCAGCGAGTGCTGCGTAATGAATGAAAACCTGACTTCCCGACGCCTTAAGAAGCGCTCTAGCGACAGACGCTATGCCCCATGGGTATTAACCTCCTCGCTAGAGTGCCCAACTTCCAGCCTGAGTACCGGATACGAGTCCGAGTGGGACCTGTTACACTAGTTTGTTGCTAACTAGCTTGCTGTACTGAAACTAATAATATAGCTAGCTATCTTATTGTATATCTAGTTGAGTTAGTACGGAAGGACATGTGAAATGCTCAGACCCTGTACTTTATAATGGTGGGTTCATCCGTAAGGAACTGGAAATACCTGGAAATACTTGCAATGATTAAACTTCAAAAAAACATATCAAATTAAGATATGTAATTTCACATTTGTTGTGCTTTTGGCTTCTGCTTCGTTATAGTCGTTTTGAGTGCATAATGGAATTGAATCATAATCTTTTCTCTTAGAGTGTTTCGAAAGAAACATTACATCTAACAATTTTGTTCAAGCCATCAGTATCTCCAGGCAATAGGTCATTACATTGAAATGGGCTTCGTGTCTGTTCTGCCAAACATCCGAGCCTCAGACAAGACATGTTTCCTCGTCGCACATCGGGCCTAAAGCCTTTACCTGTAAATGCTAATTAATCAAATGTAAAAATGACATTTCTCAGAAGAGTTTTAAGGGAATGTCTCCAAACCTCAGTTGTTCCGTCCCTACACGACTGGCCAATCTCAGACGTAGACCAACAGTGTGGTTCTACTGAGCGTGATGAGCGGCCATTTGGATCGGATAGACGCACAACATGTCCCACGCACCCGACAACGAATTTCCATAATCTCCGCTCCCACAGCGGCCAAAAGCTCTTTCCCCACAGCGTTGGCTGAGAATGAGCCAGACCACTATGGCGGAATTAATGTTCGACAGTCTGGGGCCGAGCCCCGGCAAAACAGACATGGGAGCAGAGTTCTACTAAGACGTGGCACCGTGTTTATGCCCGGCGTCTCACCTTTTCCTCTTCCGAGACGAGTGCCCTGCAGACTGACTGACATTCCCAGCTGCGCTGCCATCACGGCAAGAGAGCTACACCAACACAGACAACAAGGTGAGTCCTGAAGCTGGAGTCAGTTGCAGCAGCCTTGCAGACTGAAGCAGGAGAGGCAGTGAGCGCATGTGGTTTTATAATACACCCCCATGCTCGACCCCCCCGTCTCTGGCACATCTCTTGACAGGCAGGTCACTGACATCTCCGACACCCCTCCTACGGCCTCCTGGAGATCAAGTGCACAGACTATTACAGTCCGTGGAAAAGTAATTATCGCCTTTGCAGAGTTTTTCATTGGTATTTGAAATATGTAATTATGAATTTGCTCAATTTACATCTTATGTCCAATAGGTGTCCTGAAATTTTAACTGTTATTCCACGAAAACAAAGATGGCATCATATGGAGATGGATTTCTATCAAAATGTTGTAAACATGTAAACAGCAAGTCACAAGAATATACAGTGAGTCACAAATTCATAATGCAACTGTCACTGTCAAATGACTGTCAAGAAATGTAGGAGTTGTCAAAATCCCAAAACAAAAGATGAATCATTCACAACAAGAAAAGGAGCCAGGCAAGCCTAGTTTAGAAGGGATAAGTGTTGTTGCCTAAGTTGGATTGTCAGTCAGTCAGTCAGTTTTTAATGTTTGAACATGTTTTTGTGACTGGTACAGTATTTGTCGTCTGCATTTTACAGATTCCTGCGGATTTGTGACTTGCATTACATTTGTGAGTGACCTTGAATATTTGCGAGTTGCTCCACATTTTTGGGAAGGCTGCTACATATTTGTGAGCAGTGTTGCATATTTGTGAGTCGCATTTTACGGATAAGTTGCAAACAGACTCCAGATAAGGACCTCCTTATTCCTGGCTGTGTTAAGGCTCCAGAAATCCTATATGTTTAAAATGCACTTTCAAAATAACACGGCACGTAAGTACTTAGTAAATAAAGTGTTGGGTAGTATGAATGATTTAACTCCTTCACAGGACACCTGAATATCTCTAAACGGCCCTCGTTTTTCAATCATGCTCGTTAGGAAATACAGCGACCATGAATTAATTCAAACTAGTGTTGTTTTCAAGGTGTAATTTGTTACAGTTTAATTTAAAGATGTAAAGCTTTTGGACACTGGTTGTAAAAGTGGAGCTGCTTAGCCAAAAAGGGTCCTAGAAAGTTGTTTATAATTTCATTTATGTGTTGATTTGAGTCCCACCTCATCACAACCACTTGCTTTTAAGACTGGAATTTCACAGCTAACTGAGGTATGTTGGTGATCGTACTTTTTTAAATACCAAACTACACACCCAGCAAAAAACGGGAGGTTACTTGAGTTGGTCCAGTGACAATGGGAGTCCTGTCTTTGATTCTCCATGTCCTCCTGTCCTTTATCCTCCCTGTCCTCCTGTCATTCATTCTCCCTGTCCTCCTGTCCTTCATTCTCCCTGTCCTCCTGTCCTTCATTCTCCCTGTCCTCCTGTCTTTGATTCTTCCTGTCCTCATTTCATTCTCACTCTGTCCTCCTGTCATTCATTCTGTCAGTCCTCCTGTCTTTGATTCTCCCTGTCCTCCTGTCCTTCATTCTCCCTGTCCTCCTGTCATTCATTCTCCCTGTCTTCCTGTCTTTGATTCTCCCTGTCCTCCTGTCCTTCATTCTCCCTGTCCTCCTGTCTTTGATTACCCCTGTCCTCCTGTCATTCATTCTCCCAGTCCTCCTGTCTTTGATTCTCCCTGTCCTCATTTCATTCTCACTCTGTCCTCATGTCTTTCATTCACGCTATCTGCCCTCCTGTCTTCAAAACTCACTGTATATCATTCTGTCATCTATTTGCATGAGTTACACTTCTAATCCCTCTATCCCTTTCTATGTTTGAGGTGTCAGCTTGTGTAAGAATTGTAGTCTTGTTTGTGTGTGTGTGTGTGTGTGTGTGTGTGTGTGTGCGCGTGCTTGCATAGCTGTGTATGCATGCGTGTGCATTCTACTCGCTCCGTCCAGTTGATGTTTGAATAGTGTGTTGCTGTCCTCTCCAAAACCACTTTTGTCCTCTCCAAAACCACATTCGGTTGTTTACCATAGCAGCTCCTCTATGCCCTTTTCACGTCCGAGCAAGCTGGAGTAAAAGTTCCGGTTGGGAGAGAGTGTTTACGCGACACAGCGTGGCTCCACCATGCGGTGGAGGTGAAGGAAATCCGAGCGATGGCTGCCGTTATTAGTAGAGATGAGGAGCGTGCTGTGATGAAGACACTCCTGTGTGAATATCATTGAATTATTTCTTTTCTGCTCCACAGTGGTGAGAGAGGTCTGTCTGTGTGTGTAAACAGTAATTTGTCTATCTACTGAGATAAGGCAACCAAGTGGAACCTCACTTGAGCGAACAGCAGTTAGCTGAAATGGTTGGAGTTGGTTAAGGTTGAAAACCCCAACATGTGTTCAGGTGGTTGAGGCAGCCGTTCGCCTAAACGTCTAACAACTCTCGTACAGCGGACACGGAAGAGCTAAATCGCCCGACGAGCTAAATCGCCTGGCAACATATAAAATACATAGAATTGGTACGATAAATAATTGACGACAAACTGGCGCTGACCCTGGCGAGGTACCAGGCGCGTACACCACATAAACACAAGCACATCTATTGGTTCTGCTTCAAGTCGTATTCAACTCAACAGGAATGAAACAGCGTAAATATTCTTTTTCATCAGCAATTAAACCCTTTTTGGAAGAGAACTAAGCCCATTTCATCCCAGCATTCTGGGATCACTGTTATCTCCATGACTATCTGGCGAAAGAAACCAGCCGCTTTTGTTCACCCATAGGCTTTTCTCTCACCTCACACACCGTTCTCATGCACATCGTGCTTACACTAAACGTGCTAAACTGCTATTACTGTTGTGTTCTACTATAATGTAAACCCGCACACACCAGCAGTGAACGTCAGCCGCATGCACAACCGATCTGCTCCGTCCTCAGTCCAGCTGACCCGTGCTGGGCGCACATCAGGCGGTCTTCTGAAAACACAAGAGGTCTGTTGACCACGATGCGTTGGAACCAACGCCCCACACACGAAATCTACGGTTCTTGCGATGCATGATGAACAACTACGTCAAGGAACACTTACTTCAAGTGACGCAACGGTCTGAGATGATGCCAGCACCGACCGACCGCTCGTCATTTCACACAGTTTCAACAGAGCATTTGACAGTTGTGGGTGACATGTGGCGGGAACGTGGAATCAAACAGATTATTATCGCAGATGTTTAATGAGCCAAGAGTTGTTTTTCAAAAGATGGCTGTTGTTCAAACACTACCTGTTAAGTCTTTCAAATCCCCCAGACAGGTTAGTTAACCTCAACCCATAGGCAAGTCTCTGGGTCAAAAGGCCTTGTTTTTAATTTTCTTTAATCACATCTCCTGCCCTCCAAATCCCTCTCCTCCCTTTCCATAACTATTAATTCCCCCGACAACCGTCTTTCAAAGGCCCTGAATCTCAGCTACAAAACTCCCATTCAGCCTTGACTAGAGATGGACTCTCTTTTTTTATGGTGCCTATATTTTCCTAAAATAGGTTTTCGTTTCTCTTTACTACCAACACATCTCTTTGTGGTGGTTTCTGGGCTGTTAAATGGCAAATGAGATGCATTCAGATGCAGAGTTATTGCGTATTCCTCTGCAATCACCCTTCAATGAGGTACCTCAACTGAATCACTAATAACATGCTGACCTGCACTGGGTTGGAAACTGTTTAGCAACATGTTTGGGAGAAAGAGTTGTCAGTTCACCAGTCATTTGCCTTTATTGGTTTCCATCCTGTCCTATTCCAAAAAACCTTTTCCTTTATTTCAAACCAATATCGGACTGTTGAATTATTTATTCTTTAGATTGAAACGTCTATAATCCCGCCCACTATGCTCAGAGCCATCTCCACAGGTATTCTGTGGGATTAAAAAACGTTTTTTTTAAACGTTGTGTTGACCTAAATATTTTTTGAAAGAATCACAGGCTCACTTGTACACCCAAATTGCTACTCAATTTTTTGTTCTTTCACTTGGGCACCTTGTTCCATCCACCAGGGCTATAAACACCTACAATGTGTCTGTTAATGTTGCTTAACAAATATGCTAATCGGACACTACAGTTTATGGACCGCATAGAGCATGACTCATCCAACTGAATGTGACTAACCGCCTCGTTTTTTTGAGACACCTGAGGTCCATTACGAGCAGATGGCGACCTAATGATATGAGTCCTGCAGCAGATTCCAGCAGATTCAAATCTGACCGGCATTTCTATCTGTAAAAGCCTGTAACCAAATCCTGGGTATACACCTTTAAAGACGCTTGGGTGCTGAAGAGGTTGTAGGATGAACAGTCCCGCCAGCCGCATGCTCTTGACAATGTTCACTTTCTTCTGGGAAGGACAACGGTCAACAAATAGTGACAGCCCTACCTTAGAAAAGCCGACCCGTGAATGGCTATCGGTGGAATGCAACTGACACCAATAAGGTGATCAGGCTAATTGGCTGCATCGTTCACTAGCAACCACTCGGAGTCATTTGTTTGTCTTGGACGGTTCGCCACCAAGTTAACTCTAGTAATTCCTTTCAGCACATTATCAGTTCTAAACATGTCATATCCACCTTATGCAGCATGTGGCATTATGGACAAACCTGGTTTCCGGGGAGTTCAGTTTGCTGCAGGATTAATAGCAACCAGCAGGTCGAACGAAAAACGAAAAAGTAAGAGACACCCTGAGGATAGAATGCATGACTAGTGGACGTGTCAAACGAGTCATGACATTTCTATGCTGCTAGCCATTAGCCCCGAGGCCTTTACAAATGATCTGCGATAGCACAACTGCTACAAGCAGCTGCACTGATTGGGTGGGAGATGTTCTGTTGTGTCTCAGCGTCTCCTCAGTGTCCAGTTAGGTCCTGACAGATACCTTATCAATACACTCCAATGATTTGATCACCTCCTCTGCTGTTTCCAGTGTCTATCTACAGAATATTATGTCAGTCTCTTTCTTTGTTCTCTTCCTGTACCGCCCACTTTGCTTCTCTCTCCCTCTGTGTTCTTTCCCTCTCTTCCCTCTAGAGCACTTTGTTTCTCCTTTCTCTCATCGCCCCCTTTGTCTGCTCTCTCTCCTCTCCTCCCTCCTTACCTTTACCCTCTCCTCCCTCCCTCCTTACCTATACCCTCTCATCTCCTCCTTACCTATACCCTCTCATCTCCTCCTTACCTATACCCTCTCCTCCCTCCTTACCTATACCCTCTCATCTCCTCCTTACCTATACCCTCTCATCTCCTCCTTACCTATACCCACTCTCCTCTCCTTCCTCTTCTCTCCTATCTTTCTTTTTTCACTATTCCCCTGCTGTGTTGCAGCACTATCCACTAGTCTGCTTATACACACACACACACACACACACACACACACACACACACACACACACACACACACACACACACACACACACACACACACACATTTACATACACACACAACCAGTGTTTAATTGCAAGAAACAATACATGGCAGTGTTTTCAATCCTAAAAAGACTTCCAAAGTTCCTTACAATGGCTGTTCACATTTCCTGTGGTGGCAAGGTCATTTGTTATCCTTCCAAATTAAGAGACAGTGCCTGTAATTTGTATGGATGTGTTGGTGTCAGGTGTCGCTGGGAGACGCGTGGCTGACTGGTGGTCTGGCAGGCAGGACACATTACATGGTTCAAAGGGTGTACACACTGTTCTGTCTAATACTGAACAACAAGGTCATCGTCATCCTGTGTTACACATCTCCACGCGTTCCTCTCAGTCATCCCTGAGTCGGTATCAGGTTTTAGAGGGGTACTGTCAAAAGCAGAGGGGACCGTGGGTAACCACACACAGACATTAGGTCTTGCCAGCCAATCTGGTGGCACATTCACCTGCTGAATTTCACACAAGCACACGTGCAAGTCCACGCCGACCATCTCGCCCCACCCCCCTGATAACTGCCCAACCACGTAACAGATTTTCGATTGAATCTTATTCAGAGCCGGTCTGATTGTCAAAAGACCCGGTCAGATGTTTTTGCCTGTGTAAACGCAGTCTTCGGCGTGTGAATCCAGGTAGTGGGCTAGCAGGGCAATGGAGGTGCCTCTGTGGTCTGGTGAAGCGAACAAAAGCGTTTGTTCGAGCAGCACGTGAATTGAACACGGCGGAACAGTGGCACTTAACACTTCAAAGGCTTTTGGTTGTGATTGGCTGTCAGGCGGCCAGGCAGACAGCAGCTGCCAGACAAACAGCGCCAAGACTGTTGGAGCTTGTACGCGACAGAGTGTAGGCTGACTCGTGAGGTTGTGTCCCAAATAGCAGTCTACTCTATACCCTGCGCTGTGCACTACATGGAACCCTGGTTGTCAAAAGTAGTGTACTACATGCTGAATAGGGGGCCTCTTGGAACTCAACTTGAAAAGCATATTCTCCCGCTCAGACAGGATATCACAGATATTATCCCAAACAAGCAGCCGAGTCAAAAGCAGAGCACTATGTAATTCTCTCAGGCACAATATAATGTACATGTTGCATTTGCTCGCAAATGAAATAATTTCAATTTGTAAATACAGAGTATAATATGCTCCAGGCCCCTTTAGTCAAGCAGGGTTGGTGCCTGCAGTTTCCCAGATGGTAGACCGGATTCCAGTGGAAGTCGTCTTTTGGATGAGATGTTAAATGGGTGTCCTGGCGCTCTCGGGTTCACTGTGGTTGTATGAATGGGGATCTTCTTCCTAGTCTCATTACCAAATATCCAAACAGGTTCAGATGCCAACATGGCTGCCTGATTATCCCCAACCTCCAGTTGACTCATTCATCCCCTCTCTTTACCCGTAACCATTTCCCAGGTTGTTGCTGTAAAATAGTATGTTCTCTCAACTTAAAAAGATGCATTTTAAAATGGATAAACCAAAAAATCTGTGAGAAATATTGTGGTACAGCAGTTGCATATATGAAGAGGATAGCTGACTATGGGAGTGGTTTGAAAGGCTTCACTTCCCTTGTGTGAAAGCTTTTCAGTTTTGACGCTGAAATGCCAAATACGTTTCAGCGTGTTGCATTCATGCCGAAGCATTCCAATAATTGTGTTGTGTGAAACTGTAAGGCTGTTATGATAATATTGCCTAGACTATAGTGTTTAGTGTTCATAAATCATGATAGCTGAGTTTTTGTTCATCCGATAATCAAGACGTATCAAATAACAATTCACAGTTCTGTGTAATCTACTTAATTAACACAGCACTCTGTTCACCAGTCTCCTACGCATTTGATGAAGGTCAGGTGTCAGACTGCTGCCCACTCACTGCGTAAAGCGGTCCTGAGTGCTCATCTTTTACGACAAAATATAGATAAATATTTTTTATTAACTGGAACACTAATGTATTTGCCAAATACTTTCATCCAATTTTTATTTAATCCATATTGTCTATTTATATTTTGTTATTATCCTGTGTGTGATTCCCCTGATTCCCTAAAAACACAAATGGAATCAGAATGTTTAATCTGATTCTATTGTCCGTAGTTCCCTGGGTGTTTGTGCATGCTGCACTATGCTTGTTAATATGTGAGGCATTTTCTTGTGAATCAGACGATTTAAGACATGAATCTGTTCCCTTACCAGAATGTGATCTTTTGATGTCTTCTTTCTGAAGTGCTGGAAGAGATGGAATTTACGAGGATGTATGTAATTATCAAAACTTTTGTTCTACAAGCACATGGTATACATTGATCAAAAGGGAACCCGCTGGCGGAATCCACTTTTTACTCAGACATTCGCAGCTGGAACTAAAGGATAATTTGTCTGATATTGTCAGTGGTGGTTGTCTTTGCACATGAACGATTACCATTACCTGGCTGGAGATACAAACTCCTTTGTAACTCTATTTGAATCAAGAGGGTCTCGGGGTCATGTGTATGTATGTGTGTGGTTTATCTCTATGATGGCCTTAAGCCTTTCTGTCAATCAGAAGGTAAGCTCAGGATCTGCTGTGAAAAGGGAAAATATTTTTTGTTTGATGCACTTACAAATTTACAAAAAATCCTTAATTCCTTAATGAACAATGGACTATAAAAGTAATTGCTCTGGGATGCCCTTAAGCTCACGTCCAAAGGTAAAGGTAACCACAGTAAGCTGTTGAAATGTTGTGAATGGAAAATGTGGCCACAGAATATACATACAATATACATATTTAAACTGTTTTGGGATACTAAATAATCAATGCACAACATTTGGATTTTTTTAATGCATTGATGTGATGTCACATGATTTTCCATTATTTGGGGGGCAAAAGCAAAGTATGTAGTTTTGCCAACTTGCAAAATGATCCATGAAAAATGTATTTTGAAGGAAATGTACTCACCAAACTTGAATAGAAAACTAATTGTCACGGACCCTTTCTGCGTGTCTGTGATTTGCCGTGTCCTTGGTCTTTTGGTCTTTCCTGTTCTTATTTCAGTTGATCAGTTTATTCCTTTCACCTGTGTTTTGCACCCACCTGTTTCTGTTCTCCTCGTTAGTCAGTGTATTTAGTTCAGACAGTTTCTCCCTGTCTTTATTTGGTGATAGTTACATGTTCCTGTTCCTGTTCCTGTTCCTGTTCCTGTTCCTGTTCCTGTTCCTGTTCCTGTTCCTGTTCCGATGTTTACCCGTATTCCTAGTTTTGTTCTCGTTCTGTTTCTGTAGTGCACGGCACTCGGTTTTGTTTTGTTTTTGCGCAATTAAAAGATTCTCCCTGCACCCCTGCGTTTGCCTCCATCTCCCTCCTTGGAATCCCTGCGCTTCTGTGACTTTAATGCCTTAGAGTCACTGGATGTTGCCTGCCTCCTCTCCAGTTGAAGACATGCATGTTAGAGTTTTTTAAGTGCTGCATGCAGATGAAGAATGATTTATATCACTACCCCTTCACTTCTCTATCTCTTACCAGGCTTCTCAATTGGATTATTGTCAGCGTTTTCAGTTATACGGATGGATGAAGCGGACTGCGGAGCTTGTAGGTTTAGGTTCATTTTATATATATAGATATTGTGAGCTGACATATGCTCTTCTGCGTAGAGACAATAACACACAAAGACAATGGGAGCAGAGGGAACATATATACTGAGGGGAATGACTAATGATGATCAGGTGTGCTAAACGGGACA
>JACXGJ010015104.1:0-13938 GCA_016801105.1 Esox niger | reverse complement strand
GCTGATAGGCTGGGCGGCGGTCTCTGCTCTCTGAGCCGATAGGCTGGGCGGCGTCTCTGCTCTGTATGCTATTCTTATTGTTGCCCTTATTATAACCAGTTACAGAGTTAAACTGTCCTTCTAACACTGAATTCACATCGCTGCTCCCTGACTAATACTAGGTGTGTCCATGTCTGTTCTGATGGTCCCTGTCTAACTCGTCTTCTTCCTGTGGTATATAAGCAGACACGTGAGCAGTAGTGACCGGGTTGGAAAACCATACAGAGGAGTGAAGCCAGTCTTCAGCATTGGTGATGAGGAAGAGTATGATACAGGTAAATAAACCAACCGAATGGTACAGGTAAATAAACCAACCGAATGGTACAGGTAAATAAACCAACTGATCCGAATTCTGTCTGTCAACCTGTTTGTCTAGATGAGATTGACAGCTCATCCATGTCAGATGATGACAGAAAAGAGATTGTTAACATCCAGACGTGGATTAACAAGCCAGATGTAAAGCACCATGTTCCCTGTAATGAGGTCAAGGAGACAGGACACATGTTCCCCAGGTGAGACATCTGTTCCCCCTGTGCGGGGGTCCAACAAAAATTCTGTCCAACAAATGTTCTTTGTTTATTGGTGACTTTACCTTAATGCCTGGGTTAATCTCTTAATTGTAACCCAGATATTGTTCCACATACACAGCATGGTTGTTAATCAGCAGCATGGTTATTAAGAGTTTCGGCTTCGACCGGATGGTCATGTAGAGTTTCGGCTTCGACCGGATGGTCATGTAGACTTTCGGCTTCGACCGGATGGTCATGTAGACTTTCGGCTTCGACCGGATGGTCATGTAGACTTTCGGCTTCGACCGGATGGTCGTCTACAGCAAAAAATTAAGAGACCACTGCAAATTGAACCCTTCGGTTCCTCACTCAAAACTTTCCTTTTCAACTTTTTTGGAAGGGAAAGAAAATGGTGCCTCCATTTATTCCGGAGCTGTATAGTTTCAGCTTCACCACGTTGGTTTTTAGGAGTTTCAGCTTCAAAGTCAGAGCCTGAAAACATACTGGATCTGGGAGAAAATATCACTCGAGGGTTGAGAAAGTTTGTAAACCTACTGGAAATGTAGCAAACACCATTATAAATAAATGTGTATATACTATAGCGTTTTAGACACACTACCTTGAAAACTGTAAAGTTCTACCTATTTAAATTTTTTTAATGTTATCTAATTTTTATTAAATTTTGACTTAATAAGAAATGTTAGTCAGTTCAAAACAATGCTTACTGGTTCCTAGCGACTGCTGTAACGTGTAATGCTGTGGCGTCGTGGTTACAGACAGTACAGTAACACTGGCCAGTTAAACTGTATCAATATCGCTCATGAATTGCCAATAAGCTGTTCGAACAGCCAGTGGCAAAAGAGGATTTGTTCAGGGTAGACACTTTCTCTGAACTAGGCTTGTCTGGTTTCTTGTTCTATTACTTTGTCTATATTGTTGTTGTGTGAAACCAGTAGTATCAGTATAACTGTCTTATTGAACTACAGGAATGAAACCTAACAGCAATATGTTTTCTTCCAGTCACCTGCTCATCACTGGCACCCACATGTATTGTCTGAGGGAGATAGCATCCAGGAAAGGCTTAGCCTACATTCAGTCCAGACAAGCCCTGAACAGCGTGGTCAAGATTACGTCCAAGAAGAAACACCCAGAACTCATCACCTTCAAGTTCGGCAACAGCAACACGGCAGGAGTGGAGATTTCTGCTGTGGAGAGGTAGTCTGTCTGTCTGTCTGTCTGTGGAGAGGTCTGTCTGTCTGTGGAGAGATTGGTTGTCTGCCTGTCTGTCTGTCTGTGGAGAGATTGGTTGTCTGCCTGTCTGTGGATAGATTGGTTGTCTGTCTGTCTGTCTGCCTGCGGAGAGGTAGTCTGTCTGCCTGCCTGTCTGCCTGCGGAGAGGTAGTCTGTCTGCCTGCCTGTCTGCCTGCGGAGAGGTAGTCTGTTTGAATCCCGTTTGTGGCTTTCACCAGGGGTTAAAGAAAAACGTAAAATAAATGAAATCACTTGCTTTAGAAAGCCTTCTTTTATCAGCATTTCTCTCCATATCTCCAGGTATCTTATTCCAAATGCAGGCGATGCAACTAAGGCCATCAAACAGCAGATCATGAAGGTTCTGGATGCTCTGGAGAGCTCTTAGATATAGAGTGCCACCATCAGGCCAGGAGGAGAACTGCAGGATGCAAGGATTGTCAACCATGGCCAGGGTGCTCCCCCTCCATTTACCGCCCCCCTCCATATATTTCCATCCTTCTCTCTATATATCTTTATCTTTCTATCCTTTCCTCTCTTTGTCTTCCTTGTTCTTCTTTTCCTGAGGATGGATCCTGTATTGACTCCCTGTTACACCCTGTGTCTGTCTGAGTCCTCTTTCCTAGTGACCCTGACAGACTCGCTGCCTGTGGTCCCAAATGGAAGACAAAAGTAGTACACTATGAGAGGAATAGTGTGATATTTGGGACCCGTATGACTGGAAATTCCTCTCCATCCACCCGCAGGTTCTCCTCATACTAACCAACATTAAGGGTTACTTCAGAACCATTTTTCTTTGTTTTAAAAAGATCCATTATTTACTCTAGTAATTCTCCTTCCAGTCTTAAAGGAGGCTGTTGATCTTTTAACGCTAATCTAGATTATTCAGTATAATGAGGAGATCTGATTGGGCTGAGGACTCTGGAACTGACAGATTGTACACGGTCTCGTGTCATTTAAAGATCCCATCATTGTTGATCCAAAAAACGGCACAAGTGACTGCAGTGTTGCTAATATGCCCAACCTGACATACTGATAACTATCACAAGTATTTGCCACCAGTATTGTTGTACAGAGTAACGGCCTTAAACATCTTAAATGAGACCATCCATTGGCCCGTAGCTGTGCAACCAATGATTTGCATTGGCTGGGTTAAGTCATTCAACCTCAGTCAGGACACTGTTGGGGTAAACATTCAGCTAGTCTGGTCACACCTTTCATTTAACCACATGCTTTGATGTTATGTGACAACTGTTTTTGATACTCTGTTATTGAAAATGTTTTCTTTCTGCTCACAGCCTTAACTAGGAATGAGGATGTTTATAAATATTTAATGTATATATTATACTGTAAACTGAACTGATTCATCTCAACCTATATGTTTGTAATGTTCTGAACATATAGGGCTGGGGTCCTGGACACAGATTAGCAATTTAGTCCAGGATAATGCTTAATCCAATTAAGATTCTCCTTTGAGATTTTCATTTGTAGTCCAGAATTTATTGAGTTCTGGAAAGCCGCTTGTATGACATCCAGATGGTTAGTACAGTACAGAGATATATTTAACCAGTTGAAAGACCAATTGATCTGTTTCCTAAAAGACTTTACTCAGATGTATTTTTCTTTACTAAACTGTAAAACATTTTTAAAGTGTTTTGGAAAGACACTCTTTTCTCTGCTTCTATGTTCATTCCATAGAGAAGGTTAGAGGACTTCCCTGGGAGATGAGCAGCCACCATTTGTATTAAGTCAAGTGGAGGGACTTCCAGTTTCTTTGACCCCTCCTGGTGGCCTAGTTGGACATAAGCTGAAAACTCCAGCCGTCATCAGGAGGGATCAGCCGGTTAATTATACAGAGCCATTAAATTGACTACTCTAACATGAAGATCACTTCATTGGTGTTACCATGTCTTTTCTTGTCTGGTTAATTCTGAAGAACCCAAGGCTCATTGAATAAAGACTGCTGTGATATACAGTAATATGTGGTAACAAGGAAAGACATGGGACAAACCCCACACAAGGGGAGGACCTACATGGAATTTCAGAAAATCAGAAACTCTTAAAGTTGTTACAAACAGCTTTCAGTTGTGCAACTTTTTGGCTTCAGTTTGTGCACACTAATACAGCGCTGGTTTGGTCCATGATTCTGGGAGATACGTTGAGATGTTGTCATAATGGAATCTTCAAGATCATCCACATCAGAAACATTAAAACTGTGCTATCCCTGGATAACTGGTCATTCTTCATTCATCTCGACTCCATGCTTTTTTCATCTTCTGCTAAATGCTGTGGTTTACATAGTGAATCACTGCACCCAGGTAGTCTATTCATGTTACAGTACACTGCTTGACCAAGGTCCAAGAGCCCGTGTTGGATCCAGATGTTTTGATAATGAGTCCTAAAGCGTTATGATGGATGCAGGTAGGTTAAAGTTGATTCTGGAGAATGATCATTTGGGGAAATATGTTCATTTGTCCCTCACTAAGTAGTGTTGATATTTAGTATGCATTTTGATCGGTTTATTGCACCTTAAATATACTGATATTTTTTGTAACCACATTTCTTTTAATAAACTTGTAAAATAAACTTAATCTGTGATTTTCTTTGGAAACCTACATTATTTTATTATTGTTGAATATTGTGCAGGAGTAAAAACTCAGTTTATCACTATGTGAGGTTATTCAGATATAGGGGCCAACTCCTACGATCCCACAATCCCTGAATCTGTTCAAAATGATTATTTATGTATAGAGAATAAATGTAGTTACACTGCTTTTCAACTAACCCGTATGTAACCCATTATTTGGAATGCGTTACAAACCTACCAAAAGTCACGTGACCCGGAAGGGTTTTCGTTTTACGTCGCTTATAGGACGTCGGTCCATTGCTGGGAACCGAAATCCTGCTAACTGACGCAAGTACGAATGTCTGCATTGGCTAAGACCATGTCTAGTAAGTAGAATACAGATGACAGAAACTGGTTGAGACTGAACAGAGTTGTGATTTGTTTTGCGATATAGCCATGTCGTCTCAAGTTGACTTTGTTTAATGTCCCTATTTATAATGTGCTATGATGTCTACCACCATCAGCACGTTGACATCAAGTAGAATGCTGAGTATGTGAAAGTACTTATGATTCTCTTGTTGAGATGTCCAGCGCAAATGTGGTTTGCTGCTTGTTTTGCCATTGCCTTGGGAAATGGCTCAGTGTTTGACAGCAAAACTGGGTAGTATTTCAAGATCGACCCGTGAAGTCTATGTAAAGTGCACTGACTTGAACGTTTTTGTGTAACATAAGGCAGCATGTTTTGAGAAATTGGTGAGTAATTACCATTCAGTGTCTGCCTCCAGAGTTCCGAGTGGCAGTGATCCAGTTACTTGTGACGAAGGTCAAAGCCGACAACCTGTCGAGAGCGCGGGGGCTGGTCAGAGAAGCAGCCGGACAGGGGGCTAAAATCGTGGTTTTACCTGTGAGTATTGATCGGCCAAACTGTCGCCAGGGATTTATGTAATGTAGGCTAGCAGTGACTTCTTCGGACGAGCAGAATCGACAACCTCTACATAAACATTTGACACGTAAATGCTCCATTCGCATAGACTTCAATGTCAGTATCCTCATGATTCACTGTTAGACCTCCGAATGTGACATGGTGTGATGTTGCTGCTAGTGGTAGCTCACTCAATACTGATAAACATTGTCCTACCATGCCACTAACATCTGTTTATATATGAGACTGAAACTTGACAGTGATTGGATTTTGAAGGTGTTCACTATATGAGGTGTGATGGCTAAAGACTTTGTTCTTCAGACATACCAACCATTCATACAGCTCTGGAAAAAATTAAGAGACCACTGCACCTTTTTCTTTCCTTTACAAAAATGTCAAAAAGTAAGGTTTTGAGTGAGGAACAGAAGAGTTAAATTAAGAGACCACTTCAAATTGAACGCTTCTGTTCCTCACTCAAAACCTTCCTTTTCAACTTTTTAGGAAAGGAAAGAAAAAGCTGCAGTGGTCTCTTCATTTTTCACAGAGCTGTAGATGTCCTATTTCTTTCTCCTCTCTCAACCAATGGCACCCTCCCTCACAGTAGGAAAGTAACACCACAGAACCAGGCACCATATCTCCTTAAAGTCAGACTTGGAGAGCTCATCGGAACAGAGAAAGCATTAACCAGGGACAAGACCTGTCCCAAAACTTCATTTATTACACCCAATTCAAGTTCCAAAGCAAACTTGTGACATGCATGTTGAATCATTCACAGAGAAGTAATACATTGGCCGAAGATTAACCATGTTAAAGCAGGAGTTAGACCAACATAATATACTATTATGAATGAATGAACACGGTCCTCCCTGGGCTGTTACCCAGTTATTGTTATTATATAATATAGAGTTGACTCATTTAGCCAGTAGCAGACAAATCTGAGCCTTCAGGGCTAAACTCTGGGGTCAACTTCAAATGGACACGTTTGGCAATGATGGGAATGTTTTTTTTTTTGGTTGCTCTCTTCTGAGTCTTGCTTAATGGGGTTCAGGTTGTGTCATTGTAAAACACTGTCACAGTTTCTGTTCTCATTAATGTTGTGTATGTTTCAATCTTCAGGAGTGCTTCAACTCTCCGTATGGAAGCAGCTTCTTCCCTCTGTATGCAGAGAAGATCCCTGGAGAGTCCACTCAGGTTCTGTCAGACGTAGCTGAGGAGAACAGGGTGTACTTGGTTGGAGGTGAGAAGAACTGTTGAGTCTGTCCCCATAGCTGCACACGAGTCTGGGGCTGAGATGTGTTCATTCAAATTACAATAAATTGCCATTTGACTCCAGGGGTTTAATCTCAAAGTAATTGTTTGGTTTTGAACCCAAATTTGTGTTGTATAGAACCAAAAGACAAAAAAAACATCCTTGTCCTAATATTTGTGGAGGTCACTCTGAGATGTGTTGGGTTGGTGTGTCCTAGGATCTCTCCCTGAGGAGGATACAGGGAAGCTGTATAACACGTGTCCAGTCTTCGGTCCCGACGGCATCCTGCTACTCAAACACCGGAAAGTATGTGAAGATGGAGGGTTGTCCCTAAAACCAAGGACACAAACTGCTCCAACCTGTCACAGGACACGTCTATATCCTCCCATCACTAATCCATCCCTGCGCCTTTACAGATTCACCTGTTTGACATTGATGTTCCTGGGAAGATCCGTTTCCAGGAGTCTGAGACACTGAGTCCAGGCAGCAGTCTGTCAGTGTTTGAAACACGTGAGTCCGGTTCATTAAACTGAACACAAATAGACATGCTGCATATTGTGTTCATCCCATCATTCATGAGCTAAAATGAGCTAGTCATCTAAGACTAGGCACCCAGACAGGTAATGAACTGATTGGTTGGAAGAACCAAAGAATTGTTCATCAGCTTCTCATCTTGACTGCAGTTTGATGTCCCCTTGGAGGATCAAATCTCTTGCTAATAAACTGTAACCAGACAGATCTGTGAATCTGCTACATGGTGCATTTATATTTATGTTCAGTATAGCTCCTCCCACATGCTGGTCGGAGTCTTACAGTGAAAGTGCCCTCGCCAGACCCTCTAGCAGGGATGTCAGTCTGGAGCAACGCTAAATAGTTCCATGACTACATGACACTTCCTCTTCTAGTGACTCAATGCTAGCAGGAAAATCAGATGTAGATGTTTCTGTGCTTGGCTGTAATTCTTCTGTAAGAAGATATCTTTGTAGACAACTAAAGAAATAGGAATTCTGGGTGTGTGCTCCCTGCAGCCTACTGTAAGGTGGGAGTGGGGATCTGCTATGACATGAGGTTTGCAGAGCTGGCGCAACTCTACACCAAGAAGGGCTGTCAGCTGTTGGTCTACCCTGGGGCCTTCAACATGACCACAGGACCAGCCCACTGGGAGCTGCTGCAGAGAGCCAGGTAGGTGAACCAAGGCCTTTCAAACCCAGGAAACATTTCAACATTCTCTGGTTGTGCTAAGCTCCCCTACCTCCAGTCACCTCCCCACATCTCTCCAACATCAGGGCGCTTGATAACCAAGTGTATGTGGCCACCGCTTCCCCTGCCAGAGATGAAGCCGCCTCCTACGTTGCCTGGGGTCACAGCAGTGTCGTTAACCCCTGGTGAGCCTCAGAGCAACAGTCTGCATAGAGATGATGACTATCAGTTCTTTGTTTTATATTATATTTTTCAACTGTCTGCAGTCCCCAGTTGTTTTTTTTGTGGTATTAATGATGTCCTGTACAGACAAGATTTTCCAGGGTGTAATAAAAGCATTAATTAATAGTTTGATGTCATGGCAGGGGTGAGGTGCTCTCCAAGGCTGGGTCAGATGAGGCCATTGTTTATGCAGACATTGGTGAGTGGTTCAGGCGGGGTGGTTCAGAGGGATTCAGTGTGCTCAGATGAGTATTGATCTGTTTTTTATTCATTACATAAATGTGACCTCTTTTTAAAACTGTCATAAGAGCCATGTTCCTGACCTCGTTGGTTGGAAGTTTTGACATTACCTAACATGAGCTGTGCTGAGTGTCTGTAGAGGTCAGGCTCATAAGAGATGAACCAATGACTGATCTTTGCAACATTATCCCTTTTGATAAACTTGAACTGTAGTTCACTGGGGTTTCGCCATTATCCCCTGGGATTAACCGAAGTGTAGTTCACTGGCGTTTCACCATTATCCCCTGGGATTAACCGAACTGTAGTCCACTGGGGTTTCTCCATTATCCCCTGGGATTAACCGAAGTGTATTTCACTGGCGTTTCACCATTATCCCCTGGGATTAACCGAACTGTAGTCCACTGGGGTTTCTCCATTATCCCCTGGGATTAACCGAAGTGTAGTTCACTGGGGTTTCTCCATTATCCTTGTGGAGTTTACTACTATTGACCCCTTGTGTTTTACAGACTTGGAGTATTTGGCTGATGTCCGTCAACAGATCCCCATCCATACTCAGCGTCGCACTGACCTCTACACAGTAAAAGCTGTGCAAGAAGAATGACCTCTACACAGTGAAAAGCGTTGCAAGAAGAATGACCTCTACACAGTGAAAAGCTGTGCAAGAAGAATGACCTCTACACAGTGAAAAAGACCAGGAGACACAACTCAGAATCTCTGATCTATGTGATATGAGAGACATTGAGATATCAGTCTGAGCTATTGAGTATCTGCTACATTTCACAAGCCAAATGACGTGAAAGACTTTGTTAGTATGGAAGCAGATGAACGGAGATTACAACTTGACTAAAACTTTATTGGTGCCTAGATGATTCATTAATCATGAGTCAGAAAATTCTGTCTGAGAAAAATGATTTATGATTCACAGAGCTTAGATTTATTGGGATGTACATACAAAAATATTTTACTTTAAGAAAACCATATTTGGAAACAGATTAAAGAAATGCATATCATATTGAATTAATTTGTAATTCTGCTAGTTCTTTATCGACTGTAGACAAAATAGTTGTTGGTGCAAAGGAGTGCTAATCTGAGCCTAAACGTCATTAATGGCAGCAGCGAATTCTGAGAAAAGTCCAGGAAAAAATATCTCAAGCATTTTGATGTCTCTATCATGGCAAGATCAAAACACATTGCTGATACATATTTTAGAAGATCAGATTCTTTAGAACAGGTTTGACTGTTCTTCCATTCCTGCAGAACTCTTTGCTGTCAGGCAGTGTTTGGTTTGTCAAGCCGAGAGAGAAACATGTTGAGGAGAAAGATGAACAGGAATAAGACACTGACAGGTACCTGAGCAGTGTGACAACAGGAAATATAAACCATGTCAAACCTCAGTCACACCAGGCTTACTATGTTAATGTCTGATGTTGTGACTGAGAACTTGATCCAATTATCTGATCATTTCAAATAAACCAAATTAAACTTCCACTTTTCTTGTTTCCTCATGATAGTGAAAATAGAAAAAAAAAAAAAATTTTGTTCAGAGAACTTATTTGAATAAATCCTTGCTACATTGTTCTGCAAATCCACAAATGCTTTAATCTGTCCTAAGTCAAAGCAGACAAAGTAGTGGAGAGTGTATGATATGGTAGTGGGACGTGTTCATCAGATGCCAGCCTGGTGGCTGGGCGCTCTAGACAAGCTCAAGACCACCTAAAAACACATTGTCTCAAACGGTTGAGCAACATTATATACATTATTCACAAATCACAGTTCAATCGTTCCAAGTCACATTAAACCAGAAGAAGAAGGCAGGGGTGTAACGTTACTCAGATGTTAGTCTCCAAACTCATGACCGTAGTCTCATTGTTCTCTGGTAAACACAATAAGGATTATATAGGTGAAACATACCCAGGTAGGCATTAAATACATTTTATATTGTATCATTGGAGACTGGCAGTCAGGTTAACACATACTAGATAGTGTGCTGTTTTACCTTGGGCATTGCGGCGCTGGTCTCTTTGCTTCTTGTTCTTCCGGTCCATGTGTATCTGATAGATCAGGCCCAGGGCCACCAGGAGGCCCACCATCACACACAGAGCTGTGGTGAACCGCCATAAGGAATCGGCTGCTCTTCCTCTTACCGGGCTGCTTTGGAGAACACCGGCTTCACCACAACAGCAGACTGGCAGTCATTATGGTAACCCTCACCAGAAACAGAACACTTTGGACCACACATTCTCATACATTGTAACTAACAGAACAAGTCAAGCAGCTGACCCGAGCCAAACTTCTCTGGGGCCCATCTGAACAGGCAGAACGACACATTCACTAACAGTTCATTAACATTTCTAGGGCAGACAGGCCCAAGCCAATCTACTGGACCCAACAGAACAGGGTGTCAAACAGAACCGTAGGCCATCCATGAAAAAAAAAAAATCCTTGGCTTGAAAAGGGTATTTTCATGTTTTGGAAAAAGATGTCCCATCAACAAAATGATGGCTCAGCAAATGGTCACTATACAACATGTACTGAAAATGTACTATATGCTGAGTAACAATATGACCACATTGAAAAATATCAGACAACCTCCTCTATTTAGAACTCAACACTGACCCAGTCCACAATGGCCCTGGAATGCCCTCTCGTTTCTAGTCAGAGTCCCTGTGCTAAACAAACTAGTCTATATATATATATTAGACATGTCGGTACTGTCCATCTGTTTGTTCTCAATAAAATATTGGAAACAAAGGTTCCTTGTCACAGATCTGTTCCTCTTAAACTGACCTTTATAGTTAACTATTTGCCAATTCATAGCTCAGGGCAATGCTTGCCACTGATGGCGTGGATGTACTCACAGGTTAACACCTCCCGGAGTTCCAGGTTTTCAATGGCACAGGAGATGCTGGTCTCCTGGGAGATGTTGAGGATGAGGATGCTGGTGACGTTTAAGAGATGAGAGTCAGGGAGTGGAGTGATCAGTGTCCTGATCGAACCCTCTGAAGGTGGGGTCATGTTATTGATTATCCAATGAACTGCCGGTTCAGGGAATCCGTCTCGAGAGTGACACAGGAAGTGGGTCTCATCTCCATCTGGTGACTTTTCCCTCTGGAGTGATGGGAAGCTGAAATGTGCTGGGAGGGAAAATGTTATCAAAAAGAATGGCTTGTTCCAGTCTAGTCACTAATTATAAAGTAGGTCTGAGAGTGGTAATATAACTGATTAATGATTAATCTCAGATGGCCCGTGTTGCTGACCTACCGGCTGTTCTGAGACACACTCTACACAACAGCCTGTCCTCACCACGGGCTCTGAGGTAGAGGCTGTAGTTGTGAGAGTCTCTGGGCTCCACCTCAGACAGCTCCAGAGAGAATATCCCTGTCTTTGGAGCATCGCCTGACACTTGTTTGTTTGTGTACGACCCATTCCATTGTTCCACAGTCCCCTCGCCCCACACAGAGTGATACACAACCTCAAACTCGTTCCACCATTCAATAGAAACATTCCCAGAGGTCAGGTCTGCTGCTCCGTCATAAATACAGGGCAACAAAGTAAGCTGCCCGACCATACCCAGGATGCAATCTTCCCCTGTAATTGGGAGGGGTCAACATTCAGACAGCACATTGTCTATTCATACAGAGATTTGTTATGAATAATTTATTTTGAACATGAAGATTACCGAATGAAAATATGTTTATTTTGGTAACACATTGCTAATTCCATCTCTTTACCGGATAAATCATAATTGGACTAAATGTGTTGACTAATTAAGCAGAATTCCTGTCTTACCTAGCGCTGTGCTACAACACTGCAGGATGAGCAATACTGCTGTGAAACGCAACGCTGACATGGTCCTCCGGATGTTAGGTATCAGGGACAGTCGACAGCAACAAACGCACAGACCTGGATCAGGAATTATTTTATTTTCCTGATCCACAGACCTGGATCAGGATGTTAGGTATCAGGACTGGACGATTGTGTTCATATGCCTGTTTTAATTCTCTTAACTGTTTCTGTTTTATGTTCCTAAAACATATGTGCGCGAGCATTTCAACGGAACACATGGTAAATCATGATCATGCCCTGACTAGTATCTTGTGGTGATCATTGAAGCCGGAGTTGATCAACAGCTTTTGCTACATGAAACATACACAAAGCAGATGTATTGCACAACTTTGTTTATAATCCATACCTGATGATGAGCGAGACAGTCTCCAGCGTCAGCTCACAGGCTTCGCCCAAATTCCAGCACACAGCCAAATAAAAAGGCGGTTTTCATTCATTAATATTATCCAATAGTACTACGTTTTTATTAGCCGTGTTTAAATCAGCACCTACCAGCACTGTTTTCAGCAGCATTTCTCATCCATGATATAACAGCCAAAAGTGCACTACGCGGAGGTGACAAACACCTGACTGGTTAGACAACATTTTATAATTTTACCAGGAAGCTCACCTTGCCCGCCCCAGTCGGTTTCAAGCAAATTACGTACCTTGATCCATAACCACTGCAGAAAGTCAACACATGTTCAATTTGATTTTCGCAGAAGAACCACACACCTGGACTGTCCTCTAGTCGTTGGGCGGAGATTGTTGTGCCTCCACCACGAGGGGGAGTCTGTCTGTTTTCTGAAATTTGGAAAACATTTGATACCGGAAATCCCCAGTGAACAGCCCGGGGAGCATTTTATGAAGATCATATGAGCAGAGGTGGAAATATTTCACATAGCTTTTGCAGTTATAGCTAGCTTGTCTCGGTAGAATTGTGTAATGCGTAATGGCTGATGTTTTGACTCGCTAACCTCCCCACAAGGTTAGTGGCTACGTTGGGAGCATATGCATGCTACTAGAGAACGTCATGGACACACCATCATGTCAACCATAAAGTACTTTATTTCAAGTACACGTTTGTTCACAAAAAATATTTATTCAGGATGTGTGCAGTTCCACCAGAAGCCGGACTACCAGATAGGCAACTTGCTGAACTTATCGACACCGTATAAATGTCAAAGGAGAGCATATCATGTCAATCATGACTCCCGACGTAGGTTACGAAGTAACACGGCTGCATTACAGTCATTGCGGACATCTCTCCCCTTACGAGCCTTCTCACTGTCAACATACCTGCAGAAGTATGGCGATGACCACTATATTCCAGGATCTAACTGTCACGACAGAGAGGATGAAGATGATGACTTGGATATAGACGACAGCGAGGTAGATCAGCTATTTCAGCAACAAGTTCCTACAGTCGGAGAAGGAGACCACCGCATATTCATCGTTCACCCTGACGTGAAATGGGGCGGCAGGAAGCAGTATCTAACCACCGGTATCAAACTGAGCAGCTGGTTATTGATAGTTTACTGAGGATGTCAGGTGTTACCAGTTATTTTATCTCAATGATACTTGTTCTCTAGAGGTTATTACTGCTGACAAAAGTTCAAAGGGCCCTGGTCAGAAGTCTAGAACTGCACAGAGAATAGGGAACTGTTTGGGACCAGGAGTATATTTAATCGTGTCATGTCTCATGTGTCTGAACTCACATAGCTGATCTGATGATGGCCGAAGCAGTGGGTCTGGTCAACACGCTACAGAACTGGAGTGTCATCGACAAGATGATCCTATCTACTAAGACACCGGAGAAGAAGATGATCTTTGGCAAAGGCAACTTCCAGACTCTTACAGGTCAGCAGGGACAGCTCTCACCCACACTCCCTTGACCCCCAACCCTCCCTTGACCCCC
>JACXGJ010015103.1:0-13856 GCA_016801105.1 Esox niger | reverse complement strand
CATCAACCAGAGTGCGATTGTCCGCTGTGTAATATTCCCACGCAGACGGGCAATGTGTTGGCATGGTTACCTTTCTGCACGTGGATGATGTCTGGGTAGTTAGCCAGGTGGCCCTGGTACAGCTGGAGCAAATCCATCAGAGGATCTACATCCTGCTTGGGCTGTTCCGCAAAGTACTCCCCGATGGCGTCGTACGCTTCCCCGGTGAAGGCCATCGCCTGGTTCAGACCCAGAGAGTACGCCTGCTGGTCCAGCTCGAAGGCTTGGCCCAGGACCCTGAAGGCCTGGCCCACCTTCTGGTACTCCTTCTTGAACCAGGTGATCTGCTTGCGGGCAAACTCGTTGGTGGTGGCGTTCACCTGCACCACGCTGTCATCCATCTTTTTTGTGAAGGCCCTGAAGCCGTCGATCTTGGACTCTACTTCGATCAGGTCGAGCGAAGGTCCGGAGGGCGTGGAGATGGTGAGGAAGAAGTTGGCCCCCACCATTTCATCCCTCTCCGCCTTTCTCTTCCCCTGCTTCCAGGCCTTCTCGTCTGTGCTGATTGAGGAAACAAACAAAAGATCAGCGCTATCCGGTAGTTTAATTAGAACATTCTGGGTTTCATATAAGGTTTTACATAGTTTAACATGTTTTTATACAGCGCCTTTAATAAACACAGTACAATATTCTGAGTGCATCCATTAGGACCACAGAGAAAGACAGAAGCAGAAAAGCGGGGAGAAGCTACCTGTTGCAGGTGAGAAAGTGCTGAAAAACGTCACACTTGGAGAGGACCGGGTGGCTGGTCATGTGATTCATCCACCAAATCAAGCCCTTTCTCCTCTTGGAGATGAAGTCCTCCTCGAACCGTCCCGTGGCCTGCTTTTCCGGGATGTGTGGCACCGAGATGACAGGGAACTTCTCCACCAGTCGGGCATAGAGCCAGTCAAAGTGTTTATATCTCCGGTTCACCTGCGTCTGTGTGTGAGTGGGCGTCAGCTTGTACGCAATGTAGCTCTTCATGCCTTTGAACTTGGTCTGTTTGGTGGGGTCGTCGATGGTACAGGCGAAAGGGTACGGGTTCTCCTGCCACTCCGGGCCGTGTTGTCCCATGACCACACAGATTTTATCCCCGTCTTTCACAAACCCGGCGGCCTCACCCAACACAAACGCCTCCCCTCCGGACTTCACAAATGTTGAAAACCTGTTGAGGTTCCTACTGACCGTGGCGGAACTCTTTGCCTGCTGGGCGTTGCTGCCTCTGGACACCGAGGAAGTCGACACTCTGTATGTAGCCGGTCCGTTGCCGTCCAAGTCCACGGAGTATCTACCGCCAACAACCCCGGGTTCGTCCGCCACTGTCGAGCTGTCGTCCCAGTCGTCGTCCCAATCATCGTCGCTGCCTTGGCTGGCTTCATAAACGTGCTGCTGTTGTACCGGGATAGGCGGCGAAAATGCTGTAAAACCAGGCGAAGTTGCTGATGTTTTGGACAAGTTGTCAGTTTGATTCTGGATTTTGTATGACGAGGGTTCTCCGAAGCCTCCGGTTGGAATATTGCTGTATCGTGATCCTTGATAAGTGTCGCCAGATGTGCTGTTGTTATTCAACGTGGTGCCCGTATCGCTCTTCACAACCTCGACGTAAGACGCCGGGAAGAGACCCCTCTCACCTTTGGTGTTGGATCCTTCTAGCCAGCCTTCAATGTCCTGCTCGCTGTACAGAGTCACTATTTCATTTTCCTTTACTGAAATCTCTCCGGGGTTTTCGGAATTGAAGTCGTATAAAACTCTCGCCTTGAGCGCCATAGTTCAACAGCTGGAGCGCTTAGCGCACAACAAAATACCCAGCTAGCCAGAAAACTCTCGCGGGCGAGCTATCCAAACTAGCGGCGTAGTGCGTTTTGAAGGTACATTGCTTGAAAATTCCTTCCGAAATGTCCCTTCTTCAGCCGAAAAACTTACAATCCAATGCTGCTTTGAAACTGTTGAACCGGGCAGTAAAATCTCGTTATTTCGTACAAGATCCACTGTCAAAATTGAAGTCCTTGGAGGGTAGGATGTGTGTGTACACTACAGCTCTTGCTCTCTCATGGCACTCACTTGTCCCACCGCACTCGCTTCTCCCACTCGCAACAACCACACGTAATCAGTCTGAGTAATCGAGGGAGGAGCTACACTTGGGCGGTGAACATTTTATCAGGCAACACCAATGAAACCCTAACTGTTGTACCTGATGGGTGTGGAATTCATGTGGAGTGATTTGATTGTCAGTACGAGACATTAAGTCGGTATTCAGAACACTTCTGTTTTAAAAATAATGTATGTCTTTATTTGAGCTTTAAATTAAAAACAAAAAGCGACGATTCGTCGATTTATATTTAAACATTATCATTCAGGGTCCATACAATGTAAAATATTGATTTGCATGATCACCTTTGCACTCTATTAGAAGTCACTGTATTCATTTTACAACAACTGTCTTTCAAGTGTTTGATGTTTCAAAGCTGCATGCCTAACATAGAAATGTGATTCAGCAATAAAGTACCTCTTAGCTTTCTCACAAAACAGTTTAAGGACTCTGCCTTGTTCATGGTGTCAAACAATCTCTGAAGGCGAGCGATCAGAACACTTAAAAACACAATTTTGATATGAATATATCAAAGGTAACACAAGGTATCACAAAGTAACACAAATCCCCCTGTTAAATACATGTTATACTGTGACATCAGATCGGGTCAGGCTAAACCAATAAAAAAACATAATATTGTACATTAATAGTCAATAACTCTCTTAGTTCAACACAGAACTCCACTGAAGCAACCGACAAAGTTTGTGTCTAACTCACATCCTTACCTAATCAATAACTGTCATAATCAATAGTCACTAATCAGCAAGGTTCCTCTTCTTCATCACTGGGCGTACCAACAGGTCTCCTATTCTTTGATTCCACCACCAGTATTCCATCATGACACAGCAAAGCCCTCAAATCCCCCGCCAGTTGCAGTTTCTCAGGCAGTGGATACTGGCGAATGAAGCTGCGGGAAACTGACCCATGTTCATCCATTCTGGCTCCATGTTGAGCCCTGATCAGGAGCCAGCCCTCGAAAACCTGAATCATGATTTCCTCAGGTTTGAACTGGGTAACGTCTAAAAGCACCTGGTAAACGGGCTCGGTCCGCAGCCCGAGCTCTACTGCTGGGTTTGCTATAGCCGGGCCAGGCAGGGCGAACAGGTCGTGGTCCTCAGCACAGGTGTCCAAATCCCTTCCTTGGAACAGGGCCTGGTGGCGAACAGGGATGTTCACCCAGTGGTTTATGCAGACCGCATCCATGGTGGCTGCGGAATGACCAGGGCGAATTTGGCCGTCAGCTAAAAAAAAAAATGAGACAAACCATTTTTCTCTGAAACCAGTGTCCGGATGTAAACCAGAGAAACAACTGAAGACGGAGAAGATCCCAGTTAAGACCACTGATAGATGTCTTTAAAAGCTTCTATTCAAGCTCCCATTGCTGGTCGCTCACACATCCGCCTGTTGTGTCACCAGAGCAGGGCAGAGGACTGGGTCCACGGTCGGGCAGAGGGGAACCTTTCACGCAGCTTCTCTGTCTGAAGTCCTCTCCGTATGTCGCTGTGGCAGGAGTCCCTGGGTTGATTAACGGTCAGATCACATTCAGGCAGCCGCGCTGGGTCCTATATTAAGGAAGGCCTGTAATGACCTCACATACCCCCCGTTAGGGTAGAGGAGGGAACATACAGACACTTGGCAGGCCTAGTCTGTCTATATTAAGGTCAGTCTATGATCCAGAAGAGAACCCCTGACTGCTGGGTCTTGCCGGGCAGCGGGCCTCCACCTCTAATAGGTTGAGGATTGGACCCAGGCTCAAATATCTCTTTGCCCGTTTAAAACCCTTTTGAAGTTCTCTTCAACCAGCCAGGTGTAAATGAAGCAGCAGAGTTTGCACTTACGCAATGGTTACATTTGTTTCTTGTGCAAGGCAGGCGCCGTGATGCCTAGTATTTGCATGGTATTTGTCGTCAGGTCAGGTGGGAAGGGGCAAGAGTTGTTTTTAGAGCTGGCAGATACTGTACGTAGCAGGGGCAGATAAGATTCCATATGGGTGCCTGTTTGGACTATTCCCATAAAGAGATTAAATGATATTTATCTTGTTCATTCTGTGAGAATGCTTGGTACTCGTGACAGGTTGTTATGACGGGTGAGTCATGGTTCTTGTGACTTTGTGTGTACTGATTATTTGTCGTGTTTGACACTGTTGAGCAACAACGTCACAGCCAAAACTGCCCCAAAACAGAGTGACTGTAGCTTTTCATGAATTTGTACAAACAGAATGTAAAATATTAACTGGCCTAAAATACAACATTAAATACATAAAGGAAAACATACTAAAACTTAGTTATTCACATTTTTGTTGACTTGGTTCTCTGAAGGTTTCAAATTAAGTTTTAGCCAAAAACATTTTATTGTATTGCCAAGTGAAATATTTTAGGAGTGTACTTGTTTTCAGGATAAATCCATTAACCCTGTCATACTGCCAGTTGAATACTGCCTCCTAGTGGTCATGGTTGGTCATTACTTATTGCCAACTCATTAATTTGCCAGGGATGAAAGTATTGAAGCTTATAAAATGTTAATTATATAAATAAACACACGCCTTGTTACATTTAGATTAGAACTTCTATTCAAACCCACCAGCCTCCCATTGCTGGTCGATCACACATCCGCCTGTTGTGTCACCAGAGCAGGGCAGAGGGAAACGTTTCAGCTTCTCTAAAGTCCTCTCCTTATGTCGCTGTGGCAGGAGTCCCTGGGATTGATGGACAGTCAGATCACATTCAGGCAGCCGCGCAGCGGCTTATATTAAGGAAGGCCAGTGATGACCTTGCATGCTGCTCTGTTAGGATACAAGGAACATAAGAGTCACTCAGAAGGCTTTGTCTGTATTAAGGTAAGTCTGTGATCTGGAAGAACCTGTGAATGAATCACTTAACGAGGCCAATGTATCATAATGGCCTTGTTATGCCTTACTGATATTGGAGGGAATTTGCAGATTTGTCTGCCTCCGAGGCAGTGATTTATCACACTGGAGCCCCTAAAACCACCTCCTTGTTTAGTTTGACATGTAATACTAATGTCTTGTTCTTCATTATTTTATAACATAGGGAATCATATATTTTATTATGTGTCGTTGTAGGCACGAATGGGTGACATTGATTTGCCTTAATACTGTACTTTGAAACACATCACAGTCCCTCGGATGCAACCAGCCCGTTTCCCAGCATCCTCCTAAGAGCAGGAGGATTTCATTTATAGAACAGCATCATCAGACTACAGCAGCACATTAAATATTGAACAGGAGGACGGCAGAGCTCTCCACTGGGAGCAGGAGGAGAGTGACGAGAGAGAACTAGAGGGAGAAAGGGAGGGAGAACTTAGAGAGAGAGAGAGAGAGAGAGAGTGAGAGATAGACAGATTTGCAGAGATAGGGATGTAGAGAGACATGTGGAGGTAGAGATAATTACTTCAGCCTGCTGTATCAGTCTGCATCACATTATAAAACATGTGATACATTTTTCTCTTTGATGCTGGTTGATAACAGTCTGGTTAAACCAGAATTTATGTTGGTCTCGCCATTAAGACAGCATTTAATTAATATTGAAGAAGCACTGAAACAACATTTAATGACTACATAATTACCATTAAAATGATCAATACACAGCTATAACACCATGGAACCATTACAAAACACAGCTATAACACCATGGAACCATTACAAAACACAGCTATAACACCATGGAACCATTACAAACATAGCTATAACACCATGGAACCATTACAAACACAGCTATAAAACCATGGAACCATTACAAAACACAGCTATAACACCATGGAACAAATACAAACACAGCTATAACACCATGGAACCATTACAAAACACAGCAATAACACCATGGAACCATTACAAAACACAGCAATAACACCATGGAACAATTACAAAACACAATTGAAACAGCTTCTGAACCGAATTGAAAAAAACCTTGAAACACACTTGCATTTTAATCATCTAGCAGACATTCTTATCTAAAGAACAACTTTCCTTAAATTACCACTGAAACACTATTCAAAAAACCACTGAAACACCATGGAAATACAGCTAAAATACAGCTGAGACATTAGCAAATTATGCATCCCGACAGTCCCTACAGGACCCTGAACAGCATGCTACATAAAGCCATGGCAACAGCCACCCACTGTTCCTCTGGTGTTCATCAGATTGTAGCTAGTGTAGGTCAAAGGTGACATGTTGTCCTGGCCACTGTGCATCAACTCTGTTGTCGCATGCTCTTTTTCCGAATTCTGGCAGCGTGTCTGTAAAATCACTTTGTTACAACTGCTGATGTTAAAATGGCTTTGTCAAATAAATCTGATTGGTTGATTGGATTGTGTGGCCTAAAACCACATTAAACCAGTTGTCGTATTACAAAGTATGATCAAGTAATTAGCCAGCAACAGAAATTTTGAGAAAAAATTAGGAAGAATTTGATACATTATTTTACAAACACACACACACACACACACACACACACATGGCACACCTTGGCGCAGATATAGTACCCATTTTTGTCCCCACAACTTAACTTAAACACCAACTTTATTCAGAAACACGTTTGGGTTATAGGCTGCTCCCAGCAAAAACACAGGAGTTAGGTACTGTACATAGGTAATTTTCTAGAACCAGTTGTTTTAACTTCAGTAAACGTTATTATCTAATATTGTCGAAAAGGTGCCCTCTCGTGGTAGAAATCAGTATTGCTCCAGTCTGAGTTGTTATTATTCAGAAACTAGTTCAATAGGTCCTGGGTGACAACTGGTCCTCGGGGTATTGCAATTCTGAAGGTTTACAATTGTGTTGTTGTCGTTTAATGGATAACCTGTGAAGTCATGGAAGACTGTAAAACACATAAAAACCACTGTTTTCATGTACATAACAGTTTTGCCGTCCATACAAAAACGAGATGTTGGTTGATCAGCATTTCACGTTGATCAAGCCATATAGAAATAAACCCAGTGAAATGTATTGGTGACATGACACATTGTCATGTCACAGTGAAATAATTTTAGTGAGCTTTTGAAATACATAAAGAGGACAGTGCAACTTGGCTCATATTTTAATGGTAAAAAACAACTGCCAACTTCGTTAGAAAGAAGATACGGCAAACAATACAGTTGATGGAAACATTAGAAATTAGACTTTTTGGGCGGTGGAGCGACCCGTAGATTAATGTAATATGCAGACATCACGGACGGTTCAGCAGAGCAGATGGTTAATGACACAACAGCGCCCTTAGAGGCGAGCTATCAGATTAGAAAATATGGTCTAACACTGGTAGCCTATATCATATAAAACAGCGTCGAATCCAAGTGAAACACAATGACAAATATATGTAAATTATCACCGAAAAATGACCACTACATAGTTCTGAATTCGAATTTATTCATTTGAAAAATAGCTTAGTTTTTTTGTCATTATTAAATGTGATTATGTAAGTTTCACTCAATGCATTCACAAATCCCACTGAGCTAATAACGAACCTACAGCAAGTAAATAGCTACGATAAACTGCGAAGCGCGCTGGAAGCACATGTGAACCTCTGCATGAATGGTACCATTTATTTTACATACATTTCAATATGGAAGTTCAGAGTGTCTGACATGAAGTAAATGCATTGATATCCAGTTTAATCCAATAGCCTAGTGGTTTACGTGTCCTTTATTGTAAATAACTTACACGGGAACCTGCAGCACCAAATATTTGTAAAATAAACGTATAGGCTGATTTGAGCGTCCTTCTGGCATTTTCATTGAAAACTGTTGATTAGAACTACGACAGTGGCATAACTGCATCAGATTCATCCGACCCCCCACCCTGTTGATAATTTTTATATAATAAAAGTAGCGATATCTTCTCGGTACATGACTGATATTTAAAACATGTAATCTGAGCACAGCTGCCGGTAGTCGTGGACAGTCGTGCTTGCAGTTTTCGCCTTTCTACCAAAATAGCATAACAAGAAATCGGAATTAATGTAATTGAATAGTAAGTGAATAGAAAATAAGCATCAGTATTTTAACCATATTCCAACCGGTTGAATGAAATTGTGTCCATTGGAAAGGCGGGGAATATAAAGCTTTCCAGGCAGAATCAACATGGAGAAGACGACTAATCAGAAATCGAACGCTTAATTTAGAGTTCATAGATTATCTAGTAAAATGTTTTGGTATTTTCTGTTATTGTATAGCTCACTTTAATCACTAAGGAAAAATGGTAGAGAGGCATTCTTTACTGACGATTTTACAATAACTATTTTGTCCGATTTATGATACACACTCCATTTGAGTATTTAATAATATCCTGCCCTGTCCTCTAGTTGAATAGGTAATAATACTCTGTCCTGACCTCCAGTTAAATAGTTAATAATACACTGTCCTGACCTCCAGTTTAATAGTTAATAATACACTGTCCTGACCTCCAGTTAAATAGTTAATAATACACTGTCCTGACCTCCAGTTAAATAGTTAATAATACACTGTCCTGACCTCCAATTAAATAGTTAATAATACACTGTCCTGACCTCCAGTTAAATAGTTAATAATACACTGTCCTGACCTCCAGTTAAATAGTTATTAATACACTGTCTTGACCTCCAGTGAAGTAGATTATGAAACTCTTTGGTCAGGTGACAACTGGTTTTACACTGTTGACAGATGAAAACAGATGTTTATGGGAAAAAGAGATTTGACCCAAGAGTAAACCAAGGATATAAATAGTGATGAAAGTCTCCTCTCATTATCTCTCATCTGGGGATAAGAGGTGAGCAGAAAGACAGATTTACATTTGTCAAAAGATGGTTTACAATAGGTTCTTCTTTGTTCTTCGGTTATCTCTTCTGAATTCCCGGGCAATGAAAATGAATTGATGTAACCTGTTCCACTCTTCCAGTCCAACTGCCATGTTTCAGGGAAGGCAGGATGCAAGGAGCTGAGTGAACAAGGAAACGTCTTCTCATCTTTATTATTTTTACTATCAACTGATAACAAAATAATAAAGAAGCTCTGTGACCATGCACTGAAGCAAAACAGCATACAATGAACCACAAAACAGAAGGCAAGCCAGGGTAACTTAAATAGGGTCACCAATTAGAGGCAATGAAGGGCAGCTGCCCCTTACTGGGGACAATCAAAAACATCAGGGCAGGGATGCCCAGAGGCTCCTCTGAGGGCAGGCCCTGGCTCTGACTCCCAGGTGTCCAGGGATGCCCAGAGGCTCCTCTGAGGGCAGGCCCTGGCTCTGACTCCCAGGTGTCCAGGGATGCCCAGAGGCTCCTCTGAGGGCAGGCCCTGGCTCTGACTCCCAGGTGTCCAGGGATGCCCAGAGGCTCCTCTGAGGGCAGGCCCTGGCTCTGACTCCCAGGTGTCCAGGGATGCCCAGAGGCTCCTCTGCGGGCAGGCCCTGGCTCTGACTCCCAGGTGTCCAGAGATGCCCAGGGCTCCCCACCAGGACCTGACACCAGCTGTTCATGATGAATGCACACATTAGAAGTACCTAGAGAGTCCACCCATCCACTCACCTCAACACAATCAGAAAAATGTATTCAAACACAGTTATCTGAAATCACCCTGAGGAAGATGGTAGACTCAGACCAACAACACTGGTCTAAGAAGTCTAAAATGCACTATCATCAGAATGCATTGACCACAATATACGTTATGAATACACAATAAAGCATTATAACACAATACATTTTAACTACAGAATGCGTTATAACACATTATTCATTATAACCACATACAATTTTAACCACATGCACTGTCCTACATTATAACCACATAAAAAAATGTATAAGCACATTACAACGTGTTATAACTGCTAATCTTTAGTCCACTGATAAAGCGTGCATATTCAAAATAATTTATTAATCTGCACATTTGCTTTTTATGAAATCAGTTGATGCTTACCTGAAGAACTCCACAAGCTGCTCATTAATCTGAATCCAGCTCTGAAGTCACAGTGAATAAGAACGCAGGTATTGGGTTTCAACAGTGTGTATTCCACACTCACCAGATATAAAGAAATGTATTAAAAGTACACATATCTAAGCTAGCTGCCCCAGCCACATCACATTCTCTCCTAGTTAGCATTAGCTGGCTAGCTAGCCAGTTAGATGGGTGAACGAGTAAATTATTTCCAAAATATGATTTAACATGTTTTTCTTTTTCTTTGAGGGTCCCCTCATCTGAGCTGGGGCTTATTTATCTGGTTATACAGTGTATTCGGTGTGGAATTCAAAGTATGATTATCTGGCTGGTGTTCAACAATAACATCCGTCCCTCAGTGAACCCAGACTATAGCAGAGGGCGAAACACAACCACACCACTCTTTCCTCGTAGCCTGAGACATTCTGCTGGTGAACTGTCTGAACTGGCCTCCCAGATATCAGACATTAAAAGATCTGAGAGTCTTCAAAAATTCCCAGGGGCCCTGAGCTCTTCCCGGCATTACAACCGAGTCAAGGGGTTTGAATCTTGATCTTGGCTAACCAACAATCCGCAGAGGGTGGAAAGTCAGTCTGGGCTGCCTTGTCATGTTGTGTTACAGTGACTCCTTATGGTAAAGATGGTCTCCTGCAGTCTCAGTCATGTTTGTGAAGCAGGGGAGCACGTGTGCCAGCTAAACACTTCCTGGTTGAGTGTATGATGGGTTGGAGTGTCTTAAATGACCCGTGTAGCATTCCTGGCCATGTAAAGCAGCCAGGGTTTGAGCCTTAGCCCGCTGCGCCCAAAAAACTGTGTTATTTGATGATGCACAGGACAGATGTCTCTCGACAAAAGTCTACAATTTCTTCAGATTGTTGCAGCTCTCATTCAAAAATGTTTTCCTCCTGGAAAAACAAACATAGCAACTTGCCATTACCGGACAGACAGATGGAGCGACAGAAAGAGAGTGGGGTCGACCCATCTCCTGTGTTCATGGTGTGTTTACAGTGTGTAGCTGTGTGGAACTGTCTCTAATCCTATTTGTAGTCTAAATTTGGTCCACGCCTTAATCTCCACACAGAGAGATGCTCCTCCTCCTCGTGTTTTCTGTGTAACAGATTATAGTCATCCTCGCTCACTACCCGGCTTTTATGAATGAAATTGAGAACTCCCTCCTCCAGCTCCTCCTCCTATTTCTCCTCATATCTCCCTTCCTCTCTTCTTGCTTTCAGTTGATGTTTAAATGAGGACATAGCGCCTGTTAGCTGTCGGCTGGTTCTCCTGACTAACCACTAAGCGTCTACTTGCATTCGTGTGAAACTGAAGTGCGCCGATTTTCTCGCACCGCTGCTCTCGAGCGCTCTTCTCTCCCCTTTTCACTCCTCCCTCCCCCTCTCCCTCCCACCTTCCTGGCCTCATTCAGCTCCCTCACTACAAGCTTGGCTTGTTGTGTTGTCGGGGGGAACGCTGTTGCCGGGGACGATCATGTCTGAGCACATGCAGCTCTCGTTGGCTTTGTGCCGGATCGGCATCTACACGGTAAGGCATAGAAACGTTTCGCTGTCGTCCTTCGCGGTCGTTGGACCTATTGGTGTGTTGAGTGACGGGGAAGACGTTTGTTAAAAGGCATAATGTGAAATTAAGATAGTCAACTTGGTCAGATCCACACAGCGATAAATTACTTGAATTAACCTCGTTAAGGGTGAATTGTAATTCTGCTACAGCGGTCGATTGTCTCAGTGAGGGTCAGCCAACCTGGAAATGGCATTCTCAAACTTCAACACATTGCTATCATGTATACACTCATCTTAACAGTTAAAGATAGTGATTGGTAGGTACAATCCATGTTCATAGGTGTCAGTTTCCAAGCTTTTCTGTGTGTGAAGAGACAATACTTTGTCTCAGAGATTCAATTTTTGTGAAGATGTGATGATATAAAGCCTGGGAACCAGGAAGTCTTGCCTGGTCTGAATCAGCTGAGACACCTTACAAGGAATATAGTCTTCATATTTATCTAGTCTCTCTATCTTCCCTCTTCTTCACCACATCTATCTTTTCCATTTATCTCCCTATCCTCTGACTGCACGTCTGTCTCTCGCTCATTCTATCCATTTCTTTCCATCCCTCTCTCCTTCCCCCTGGAATGGTGTGAATACACCCTGAACAGTATATTGTATCATGAGAGAGGCTAAGACCTAATTTATCATGGTTGTATCGTACATATTATAATGCACGTAGTGACAAGCATCTACACAAATATACTCTCACCTACCAATAGTGCTGTTCTATAACACTTAACACACTGTAAGCCAGAGAAATCAGACCAGTTTTAGTTCCAAAGACTCTACTGAGATAATCTGAGGTATCTATTAGTTTGTAGCTCTAATTGTTGTTGTTTTTGCAATAAATCCATGTACAGATTGGACTGTGGATTTGTCTGTATACTCTGTAATGCAACTGACCATCGGAAAATGAGACAGTTGTTTACAGTATATTTAACAACTTGAAATCAAAGGATATAACTAAAAAGGAGAGGGTTTTTCAACTGAAAAATGAAATGACATACAAAAATTGTATGTCCCCTAGCTAACAGAAGTGATGCCCCCTTGGCAACAGAATTGATATGTTCCTTAGGTAACAGATGTGATACGTCCCCTAGGTAACACGGTAACAAATGTGATATGTCCCCTGGGTAACAAGGTAACAAATGTGATATGTCTCCTGGGTAACAAAAATGATATGTCCCATAGGTAACAGTATAACAGGAGTGATTTGTCTCCTAGGTAACAGGTCTGTCCTCTAGACATGTTTGGTCAAATAGAATGGACACTGTTTCTTCCTCTTATATCCGAATTTGGCCTGGTGATGTGATGCTGGGTTCCTGCTCGCCAAACACACACACAAAGAAATATACTCACACACAAACACACAGATGTCATCTCCCATCATTGGCCTGACAAACAGCAACAACACAATCTGTCCCTCCTCTTCCTAGCCTAAAATCCTGTCAGAATACTTTTCCTCTCTCTCTTTTGTTTTCTTCCTCTTGCCTAAAATCCTGTCAGAATACTTTCCCTCTCTCTATTCTGTTTTCTTCCTCTTGCTTAAAATCCTGTCAGAATACTTTCCCTCTCTCTATTCTGTTTTCTTCCTCTAGCCTAACATCCTGTCAGAACCCCCTGCCCCTCTCTCTCTCCCTCTCTCTTTTCTTTCTCTTTCCGCCTCAGTATCTCTTTCTTTTTCTCTCTCTTGCTCCCTCACCTGTTTCTCTTCAGTCCCTCTCCTTTTTTCACTCCCTCTCTCCCTCTGTCGTCTGTGTGTTTGTGTGGCGAATGGTGAGAGAGCAACTTCACCACTAGAATACCAATGATGCTATCAATTCTGCCTTGTGCTCCGTTATTCAGCACCTCTATTGTGTCAGTCTGTCTGCCTCCTGATCCTCTGAGGATCTCTCTGTGATGGTCTGCCTTACCTGATCCTCTGAGGATCTCTCTGTGATGGTCTGCCTTACCTGATCCTCTGAGGATCTCTCTGTGATGGTCTGCCTTACCTGATCCTCTGAGGATCTCTCTGTGATGGTCTGCCTTACCTGATCCTCTGAGGATCTCTCTGTGATGGTCTGCTTTACCTGATCCTCTGAGGATCTCTCTGTGATGGTCTGCCTTACCTGATCCTCTGAGGATCTCTCTGTGATGGTCTGCCTTACCTGATCCTCTGAGGATCTCTCTGTGATGGTCTACTTTACCTGATCCTGACCACAGGGATCTCACATGATGCTAACTGGCTGCGAGTGGACAGTGTGTTCTGTTGGTAGACCAACTGA
>JACXGJ010015102.1:0-13943 GCA_016801105.1 Esox niger | reverse complement strand
CTGCCCGTCCCTTGACTGTGCTTCTGCCGCCCGCTCGTGTACCGACCATCCGCCTGTCCCTGACTACTCTGCCTGCCACTCGTCTGTTCCTTCGCCGCCAGTCGGTGAGACACCTCACCTCCCGTCCCCGTACACTCTACCTGCCCGTTCCCCTCTTGCGCCCTGTCCGCACTTGGATCCTTACCTGCTGCCCTGACACCTTCAATGTTTTGACCCGGGTTGATTCTCCTTTCAGATGATACCATTTTTGTCTCTCAGAAATATTATCCACTCAGTACTTTTCAGCCGTCCTCCCACAATATATATCCACTCAGTAATACCATGAATCCCATTTATTTAGAAGAACAATTGTAATAGGTGACGCTTTTATACTGTTATTGTTTTCTATAGAAACAAACCAGCCATGGAGAAATTGGAGTCATTGTTTTCATTATAGGTAGGCTGTATACCTATTATCAAGACATTTACAGTAATCTTTGTACAAGAGTACACTTTTGTTAATAAATGTTCTGTTGCCCATGTTATTTTAGCTAAATGTAATGGCTTTGATAAAAGTCATTTAAAGTTTATATGGAAGTGGATTGACTACCAGCAAGACCTCTCGTCTCGTGGGATTATCCTTGCCCTTCAGTGTTTTGACACCGGTTGGATTCCATTTTCAAACTTTACAATTTATGTCTTTAATATATATTTATCTACTCAGTATTTTTTTAGCCAGGGGCACCACAATATATGTCTACTCTGTAATACCATGAATCTCATATATTTAAAAGATGATTGTAAGCCTATTACGTGAACCTTTTATATTTGTATTGTTTTCTAATGAAATGAACCAGACATGGAGTTATTGTTTTCCTTATAGGTACTGTATACTGTAGCTATTAGCTAGCCATCTATCGTAACCTTTGTACAAGCGTACAATACTTCCATTAATAAACATTCTGTTGTCCACATTATTTCAGCAAAAATGTAATGACTGAGGTACAAGTTGAATTCCCACTGTTTAAATAGCGTAATGGTTAAAGATACTGTCTGCCACATAGAAAAATGCATATCAAAACCAGCTAGCGACAACAACATTCATCCTTTCTAATCATGGGCTGACTGAACTAGGCTTGCCTGGTTCCTTTTCTGGTTTCTACGGTACTTCTGACATTACTTGGAGGTATCTTTGGGGTTATTATCTTGCTCTAGGATGAACCCCAAACAAATAGGCAAACCCCATAGGATATAGCATGGTGCTGCAAAATGCTGCAAAAAAGTCGCCAACGCTGAATCCAGCAAAAGAGCCCCAGACCATCACCCTTCCTCTATCTATGATTTTTGGTTCCACACACTGAGGAACCATCCTTTTACTTACTTGATGGCAAACAAAAACACTGCATGATGTATAAAATGTGGATTAAACTGTCCATAAGGCATTCTTGCAGTCTTCAGTAGTCCACTTGCAGTGCTTAATGTCCCATGCAAGCCTCTTTTTCTTATTTGGTCATCCTAACAATGGCTTTCTATCTGCCACTTGAACTATCAATCTTACAGCTCAAAGTATTCCCGTTGCTTAAGACTTGCTTACTTCACCCAGTGTTAAGCTGTGCTTGACGCTGTTGTCCTATGGGCTGCCTATCACGTCAGCTGTTGACTCTCAGAAACTTGTCTTCTGATTCTGTTGTGGCTTTGGGTCGACCAGAGTCCTCTAGTTTCCAAGTGCCTTTTGATGTAGGAAAGTACTCACTGAATGTCCTAAATTTTTAAGGGTTACAATGCTCTGTCTATCTTCTGCCTTTATGATAGCAACATAGCACAGCCTGCAGTACAGTACTGTCCAAATAATGCTTAAGAAGGTGTAGTAACAGACTCTCTTCCAACACAGTTTTTTTGCAGAAAGAGGGTTTGTAATTAATCAGCAAAAGTTGGGACACCTTTATGAATTGTTAACATCAACTTTCAAGGCTTAATTTACTTTAGTTCCTGCCAAACAGCTGTATGTTGTTTACCCATTACCTGTTCAATGAAAAAGGCATTTTTGATGTAACAAATGTTTTTGCTGAAATAATGTGGAAAACAGAATGTTTATTAATGGAAGCATTGTACGCTTGTACAAAGGTTACCATAGATGGCTAGCTAATAGCTACAGTATACAGTACCTATAAGGAAAACAATAACTCCATGTCTGGTTCATTTCTTTTGAAAACAATAAAAATATAAAAGGTTCACGTAATAGGTTTACAATCATCTTTTAAATATATGAGATTCATGGTATTACAGAGTAGATTTATATTGTTGTGCCGCGGCTAAAAAAATACTGAGTAGATAAATATATATTAAAGACATAAATTGGAAAGTTTGAAAATGGAATCCAACCGGTGTCAAAACACTGAAGGGCAAGGATAATCCCACGAGACGACAGGTCTTGCTGGTAGTCAATCCACCTCCATATAAACTTAAAATGACTTTTATCAAAGCCATTACATTTAGTTAAAATAACATGGGCAACAGAACATTTATTAACAAAAGTGTACTCTTGTACAAAGATTACTGTAAATGGCTTGATAATAGGTATACAGCCTACCTATAATGAAAACAATGACTCCAATTTCTCCATGGCTGGTTTGTTTCTTTAGAAAACAATAACAGTATAAAAGTGTCACCTATTACAATTATTCTTCTAAATAAATGGGATTCATGGTATTACTGAGTGGATATATATTGTGGTATGACGGCTGAAAAGTACTGAGTGGATAATATTTCTGAGAGACAAAAATGGTATCATCTGAAAGGAGAATCGACCCGGGTCAAAACATTGAAGGGAGGAGAAATCCCTCAAGACCACAGGGCTTGCTAGTAGTCATTCCACCTCCATATAAACTTAAAATGTCTTTTATCAAAGCCATTACATTTAGTTAAAATAACATGGGCAACAGAACATTTATTAACAAAAGTGTACTCTTGTACAAAGATTACTGTAAATGGCTTGATAATAGGTATACAGCCTACCTATAATGAAAACAATGACTCCAATTTCTCCATGGCTGGTTTGTTTCTATAGAAAACAATAACAGTATAAAAGCGTCACCTATTACAATTGTTCTTCTAAATAAATGGGATTCATGGTATTACTGAGTGGATATATATTGTGGGATGACGGCTGAAAAGTACTGAGTGGATAATATTTCTGAGAGACAAAAATGGTATCATCTGAAAGGAGAATCGAACCCGGGTCAAAACACTGAAGGGAGGAGAAATCCCTCAAGACCACAGGGCTTGCTAGTAGTCAGTCCACCTCCAAATGCCACTTTTATTACAGCCATTACATTTTTGCTGAAATAATATGGGCAACAGAAAATGTATTAACGGACCTAAAGTGTACTTTTGTACAAAGTTTACTGTAGATGGTCCTCCATACAATAGCAGACTTTATTTTGAGTCCCAAAAGTATGCCTGTAAATGCTTTACAGATTTTCTACTAACTGTCTATTAACCCTAACCCTGATATATATCCTAACCCTAACCTTTATTCTATCCCTAACCTTAACAATTTCCCTAAACCTTATTCCAAACCTTATCCTGAATGTAACCTTAGGATTTTTTTGTTTGTTAACAGCATTACTATCTATAGAACATCTACAGAAGGAAATTGGGACTCAAAATAAAGTGTAACTATATTTTTTATGATTTGGAAATGTAGGCTACATTATTTTTCAGTTTTTGAAAAACATGTTTTTAACCCCTGGCAGTTTACCTATGTACCATTTCAGGTTATTCACTGGAGTTGGACTGCTTAAATTAAAAATATAAAAAATTGTGATGTTCTTAAACTTCTGACCAGTATTGATCAAAGTTAACATAATTCCGCCAAATTCCTTATCTTGGCTTCTACTCTCAAAATGTTTTTTAATTCGAATGCAACTCACCTGAAAATGTCCAGGGAAATATGATGCAGCTAAGAGAGCCTGCAGACAGACAAACATCTTCATTTTAGTGATTTAGCAGACACGCTTATCCAAAGCATCTTATAGCAATGAGCTCATACATTTTCATACTTTGTGGACGAGCTAAGTAATCAACAGCACATCCTGGTGGCAAAACATAGTTATGACCACTAACATTGATAGAACAGAATTAAATGCAATCCATAAGAAAAAAACTATGCCCACCAGGTAAAAAACCCAGACACTGGTTAATACAAATGAACCTTAAACCCGAAATACAGTATAATCTACCTTTGCGGCGTCAAACCTTTGAGTTTTGGGGAGAGATTTGCATTGACGACTTGTGTTTTGGTTTTGTCTACCCTGTAAATAAAATGTATTATGGGTTATGTTAATACTACAATGCTGTGGCCAAATATACATTAATAGGTGGAACCACATGACATATTAACCGCTCACATCAGGAATGAAGATGAATGTCTGCAATAAATTCCTATGAAGGCACAGACCGATTTACAATTCAAATGATGGCGAACACATTAAGTAGCCTTATGCACAGATCATGTCTGGAGGTATTGTGGGGATTTGACTATTACTCCTTCTGACACAGTCAATTATTATAATATAAGTGGTCTAAAACCTTTAGCCTTCATATGGTCAGCCAGTAATTACCTACATTTGTAATTTGGTGTAGAGAAAAATGCATTGCCTTTTACAGAGGTGATGTCCCTGTTTTTGGAAATCCTTAATTTCTTAAATTTTTGAAGACCTCACAGAAAATGCCTATAATTTGATGAAGGGATCTAAGAATATATTCAACCCACCTTGCAGGTGATACAACTCAAAGACAGTAAATGAGCTTTTGTAAGATGGTGTGGATATATTCTTAGATCCCTTATAGTGCATCAAGGATGTAAATAGATTGTACAATCTCATATCCCTTCTAAACGTTGATGCATAAGTGTGTGAGTCAATGGATGAGCGAGAGAGATTGAAAAATATAGTATGGGAATCCACGTTAACAACAGAGAATGTGGTTTTGATGGCAGTTCCTGAAAGTTTTGATTTTATGTATTTCTGAGCGTGTATGATATACATGATTCAGTTAAATCTAGTTGATAAGACTGCCTAATGCCTTTCACCTTTGAGTTTTAGATAATATTGTTCGATCACGATAAGCCTGCCAGTTATGGATGTTTATTATGACTGTTCACCAGCTGGACTTATTTTTTATTTTTTAACAGTGGGTTTGGTGTGTTTAGAATGTTTCCCAAAAAGGATGTGTACTTAACCTGTCCTTCATATTAAGCCTAAGTGGTGTTATTGGGAGTGTCTTCAGAGGGGACATTGTGAGTGGTCGACAGTTGCACCATGTTTTTAAAGTACTGTAATGTACTGATGGAACCACTTTTCTGACCCTTACCTTTTCAGGGAATGTTTGCATATCTCATGAACAGAACATACAGGTTCAAGAAATTGATAATTGGATAAAAAAAACTAAACTGGCAACAAAGAGATCAAGTTACATGTGGATTTTGTGTTCCCACCAAATCGTATTGACCTTACATCACATAAGCTATATGATTAATTATTCCTATGTCATCACATCACTACATAACTTCAATGGCCTGTCAAATACTCATAGTGGTGGGCTAAGCTATTTTAAAATCGCAGGTCTGTACATTGTTCTCTTCCAAATAAAGTGAGACCAAACCAAAAGTACAGTGGATATAAAAAGTCTACACACCCCTGCTAAAAAAGGGTGTTTTTTGGTGAAAAGTATAAGACAAATATAAGTCATGTCAGAACCCACTCATGTCAGAACTTTACCCATGTGACCTATAAGGTGACAAATTCTATTAAAAAACTAACTGAAATCTTTGAGAGGGAAACATTTCAATCTTACAATAACCTAGATGCATTAGTGTGCACATCCTCTTATAACTGGGGTTGTGGCTTTGTTTAGAATTAATCAATCTCATTGTTAAATAACTCATGTTAAATAGAAGTCATTACACACCTGCTGTCATTTAAAGTGACTCTGATTAAACACAAATAAGTTCAGCTGTTCTTTTTTCCTGACCAGCTTACAAAGCATCAGAGGGATCTCATTGTCAAAAGATATCAGTCAGGAGAAGGGTACAAAAGAATTTCCAAATAATTAGATATACCATGGAACACAGTGAAGGCAGTCATCATCAAGTGGAGAAAATATGATACAACGGAGACATTAACAAGAACTGGACGTCTCTACAAAATTTATGAAAAGATGAGATGAGAACTGGTCATGGAGAGGCTTCCAAGAGGCCTACAGCAAAATTAAAGGAGCTCCTGGAATTTCTGGCAAGTACTGGCTGTGTGCTACATGTGACAACCTGTATTCTTCATATGAATGGGCTATAGGGTAGGGTGGCAAGACGGAAGCCTTTTCTTACAAAGAACGACATCTAAGCCCGGCTGAAGTTTGCAAAAACAAACATCAAGCACGTGGGAAAATGTGTTGTGGTCTGATGAAATATGTTGTGACCATAATTCCAAAAAATATGTTCGGCGCAAAAACAACACTGCACAACACCATACCCACAGTGAAGCATGGTAGTGGAAGCATCATGTTTTTGCGCTATTTTTCTTCAGCTCTGACATGATTTATCTTTGTCTCATTTTTTTACATCACAAAAACCTAGCATTTTAACAGGGGTGTGTAGACTTTATATCCACTGTATATTTTAGCACATAATTAAAAATGTATTTTTAAATACATTTTTAATTAAAAAAAAACCCAGACAGGAACTTTTATGTTAATTTTTAAACTAAAATCCCCACACACACAAATATATATATATAATGATGACAAAGAAAATGGTCACTCCTATTAAGGCCAACTTTTTATGTTGTGATTAGTGACAACCTGCTAAAAAGAACTAACCACCAGATTTTGACAGGACTATCTACCTGCCTTCACATTAGTTCTTTTTGTCACAAAAAGACAGTGCAACTGTAGCTGTGCAGAGAGACCAAGTACACTAGCTACACACTGTGGTGTTCCCTCAAAGGGTTAGCAGAAAAGACGCCTTATTACAGTAAGTTCCATGCATTGAAATGGGGAGGCCATATTAATGTATGCAGACCTAATTCATGATTTAACTCCAAATACCAAAATATTAAATAATTTGACTAAGAATCCTATTAATCAAACAATCTGTCATAATGAAGAAATCTCACTGTCTAGGTGGCCAGAAAACCCAAGTTGTGTAGGTGGTAATTAGAGAAAAAAATGTAATCAAATTACATTTTTATGTTTAAAATATAGACTGAAAAATGTCTGTGTATTATTTCTGGGATAAGTAAATTTGTCTTTACAAAAAAGGGTTAGGGTTACACCTTATGTAGTGATATTACTGTGCTGACCATGATCATAGCAAACAGATGAGACCACTATGTTGCATTTCAAAACTATGAATAGGATGAACGAATCGAAGTATATCTTGATTCACATAAACACAATGGTGTATTGCAGGCTCGCGTTCTCCAATGAGGAGGACCTGTCAGATACTCACTGTTCCTGATGGGTTGGAGAAGGCAATGGAATGGATTTCAACTCCCCCATCCACTGAGATGGTATTCACTCTGGAGAATGGCAGCCGGTGCAGGTAGTTCATGAAGATGGAGCCATTTAAAATCAACTGGGATAAGACAGGATTTTGAATAGACAAGTAATCCAGAGGACAAATATGAAGGTATAAAAAGGGGTGCTTCTTTATGTAGAGAAGATACAGTACATGCATGAATTCATGTCACAAGTAAAAACAAGAACAACAATGTAGTATAAGTAATAATATGATCCTGACCGAATAAAAATCCTTGTTGACCAGGAAAATGAGGGTGAAGTTGGCTCCCTGGGTCAGGGGTGTATGGTATACACGCTGCTCTGAGCCCCACGTGGAGTTCTGCAGGGTGTTGCAGACCAAAACACCTGAAGATCCTTCATATCGTGGGTTAAAGTGGAGGGCTATATCGGGATTTCCAATAGAGCCACACTGCAAATTCACATGGAACCTACAAAGGTATGACAAGACTTAAAGCCAAGGCAGATCTACAATGCAATCTGTAACTCTCCCAATGCAACCACTGACCCCACACAATGCCGTACCAATGTAACCCCTATTGTGACCCAAACATCCTTTCAAACTACATGCCTATTTCTAAACTCCCATTCTTATTTAAAGTCCTACAGAAGAGTGGCAACTCAATTTCACTCACACCTGAGTGCTAACAAGCTCCATGAGGTTTTCCAGTCTGGCTTCATGCCAATGCCCTGAGACAGCATTGGTGAAGATTTTTAATGATAAGTTCATGCTATAAATACAGGACACCAGACATTCTGATTCTTGTGGACCTTCACTTTGACGCAGTAGATCACACTATTCTACTCCAGCGCCTAATAGAGCACACTGCCATCTCTGGGACTGGTTCACCTCTTACCTCTCTAACAGCAAGCAGTATGTTTCTCTCGGTGGGGCAGGATCAGAGGAGTTCACATTAACCTGTGATGTCCCACAAGGGTTGGTGCTAGAACCTATTCTCTTCTTATACAGTCCCCTCCAAAAGTATTAGAATGGTAAGGCAAATTCCTTAGATTTTTTGTTCACTGAAGACATTTGGGTTTAAGATCAAAAGATTATGGAACAAGAGTTCAGAATTTCAGCTTTAATTTCCTGGTATTCACACCATTAACACTTTTAACCTTAACCTAAATGTCTTCAGTAAACAACTACAAAAAAGGAATTTTCCTTACCGTTCCAATACTTTTGAAGTGGACTGTGCATGCTCCCACCTGGACAGATATTCTATACAATTCTACGGCTACACAGATTACACACAGGTGTACATCAAAAACAAACCTGACACAACATCTGCCATGTCTGCCCTGTCCAACTGCATGGATGAGGTAAAACATTGGATGCAGAACAACTTAATAGCAGCTAGACAGTGGCAATTCTTGTAGACATCCCACAGCATATCACCAACTCCTACAGCATCTGTCCCGACACAAATCACTTCCTTCTCCTCAGGTATCACCAATCTGGGTGTAAAATGTTACCCAACTCTCTATTTTAAGGTCCACTTTAGACATGTCTGTAAAACGTCGTTTTTTTCATTTCCTGCCTAAGTATGCTCAATGAACGCCAAAATGCTCAATGAACCAAGAACCCGGCTCCAAAAAATGGGATACTGTGCCATTTTTTATATTGGACCTCTCCTCTGGAATTCCCTTCCTGACAGGCTCAGAGCTGCACAGACAGCCATGGCTTTTAAAGCAGTACTTAAGACACACCTCTATCGGTTAGCCTACCTTCCCTTTAATCAAATTAAACTGTACATTATTTTAGAATATTTATTATACATTTAGTTTACTGTGTTTTATCTTATTGTTCTTTTAAGTATTCAATAACATTATTTTCTTATTTCTTATTTTCTTATTCATGCACTTTAAGATTAATTCTCTATAATGAAAAACACTATACAAATGCAATAAATAATAATAATAATATTATTATTATTATTACCTCTGGGCTCCTGGCAAGACTCTCCCTGTCACAGTGATGGACTTCCCATCAAACAGAGCTCCCTGGATACAGCCAGTGAATGGCAAAGTCTAGGGGCAAAGAACAAAACATAGCACGTGACCAAACTTCAAATAGAAACACAAAACACCATGATTTTGTAGTAAAACATGAATTGTAGTTTAGCTACTGCATTTGGAGGGTGTTTGAATGTTATCCTGAATGTGTTATGATAGGGATGGGGTTGAGGATATTTAAGCTATATCCCAAGATGTTTTGGACATACACCAGTATATTTTGGTAAGCAATTGCTTACATATCAAATTCTTACAATACAGCCTCTGTACATATTTCAGTGGCCCAGCAAACCTAATAAGCTTGCCAAAGAGTTTCAATTCATCCATGTCATCCTCTTTTTACAATCAGATATAACCTTTGGAGTATATTGCAACTTTAATTATCATATATTACCTCACTTATTATATGGACCAGGGGTTCCGTTAGCCGGCCATCTTTTATTTGGATGAAAAGCTGGTAAAATTGTTGGGCACCCAAATTATCCAGAAAAACTGTGAAATGTTAAGCTTCCAAAATTAAATGGCTTTTTATCAGTTTGCTCAAAGATTTGTTTTATCATCTGAAATCCTCGCAATTTGCTTATATTTTGTGAGTGCTGAATTTTTTAATTGTTTTTATTTGTATTTCTGTCATCAAGTTAAACTGTACAGAGGCAGCAAGTTAATGGTTGAGGGCCAATTTTGACCCTTTTTTTTTTTACCTAAAACCTTTTTACACAGAACTGCAGAATAACACCCCCAAAGCATGATGTTTCCACATGTACTGGCTTAAGCAGGGGTACACGTCTGGCACTGAAGGATTTGAGTCCCTGGCGGCGTAGTGTGTTACTGATGGTAGCCTTTGTTACTTTGGTCCCTGCTCTCTGCAGGTCATTCACTAGGTCCCCCCGTGTGGTTTTGGGATTTCTGCTCACCATTCTTGTGATAATTTTGCCCCCACGGAGTGAGATCTTGTGCGGAGCCCCGGATCGAGGGAGATTATCAGTGGTCTTGTATGTCTTCCATTTTCTTATAATTGCTCCCACAGTTGATTTCTTCGCGACAAGCTGCTTACCTATTACAGATTCAGTCTTCCCAGCCAGGTGCAGGTCTACAGTTTTGTTTCTGGTATCTTTTGAAAGCTCTTTGGTCTTGGCCATAGTGGAGTTTGGAGTGTGACTGTTTGAGGTTGTGGACAGGTGTCTTTTATACTGATAACAAGTTCAAACAGGTGCCATTAATACAGGTAACGAGTGGAGGACAGTGGAGCCTCTTAAAGACGAAGTTACAGTTCTGTGAGAGCCAGACATTTTGCTTGTTTGTAAGTGACCAAATACTTATTTTACAGAGGAATTTACCAATAAATTCATAAAAGATCCTACAATGAGATTCTCTGGATTTTTTCCCTAATTTTGTCTCTCATAGTTGAAGTGTACCTATGAAGAAAATTACAGGCCTCTCTTATCTTTTTAAGTGGGAGAACTTGCACAATTGGTGCCTGACTAAACACTTTTTTGCCCCACTGTAGGTGGGTAAAGCTCTGACATTACTTATATTAGTCAAAATTTGTTACATCACAAATACCTGGCATTTTAACAGGGGTGTGTAGATTTTTTATATCCACTGTGGTTACTAGGCTCTCTACTGTTTACTATCTACATTAATAACATTAATGATACAGCCCTAAGCAAAAGTGTACATAACCTTGAATGTTTGGCCTAGTTACACACAAGGTGACACACAAGGGTGAAAATGGCAATTAAATGTGAATTTTCCAAACCTAAATTGTTTGGGATACAAAGAAAAGCCCACATGTAACCTTAGGAGAAATACAATTTGCTCTGGATAAAGATGGTGTCCCAAGTGGATACAGCAAAACAAAGTGACGATTTTGGAGTGGCCATCACCATCTCCTGATCTTAACATCATCGAGCCACTCTGGGGAGATCCCAAATGTGTGGTTCATGCAAGACAACCAAAGACTTTGCATGACAGAGGCATTTTTCCAAGACAAATGGGCAGCTATAACACTTGCAGGAATTCAAGCCTCACAGACAATTATTACAAAAGACTGCAGGTTGTCAATGATGCTAAAGGGGGCAATACACAGTATTAAGAACTAAGGGTATGCAGACTTTTGAACAGGAGTCACTTAATTTTTTTCTTTGTTGCCATGTTTCTTTTTATGATTGTGCCATCCTGTTATGACCTGCAGTTGAATAAATCCCATAATAATAAGTGTTTCGCCTGCTCTCTCAGGTTTTCTTTAGAAATGGTACATACAGTGGGGAGAACAAGTATTTGATACACTGCTGATTTTGCAGGCTTTCCTACTTACAAAGCATGTAGAGGTCTGTAATATTTATCATAGGTACACTTCAACTGTGACAGACAGAATCTAAAACAAAAATCCAGAACATCACATTGTATGTGACTTTTAATATTTAATTAGCATTTTATTGCATGACATAAGTAGTTGATACATCAGAAATGCAGAACTTAATATTTGGTACAAAAATCTTTGTTTGTAATTGCAGAGATCATATGTCTCCTGTAATTCTTAGCCAGGTTTGCGCACACTGCAGCAGGGATTTTGGCCCACTCCTCCAAACAGACCTTCTATAGATCCTCCAGGTTTCGGGGCTGTCACTACGCAATATGGACTTTCAGCTCCCTCCAAATATTTTCTATTGGGTTCAGGTCTGTAGACTGGCTAGGCCACTCCAGGACGTTGAGATGCTTCTTACAGATCCACTCCTCAGTAGCCCTGGCTGTGTGTTTTTCAGGTCGTTGTCACGCTGGAAGACCCAACCACGACCCATCTTCAATGCTCTTCCTTAGGGAAGGAGGTTGTTGGCCAAGATCTCCCAATACATGGCCCCATCCATCCTCCTCTCAATACGGAGCAGTCGTCCTGTCGCCTTTGCAGAAAAGCATCCCCAAAGCTCTATTTTTGTCTCATCAGACCACATTTCCTTCTCCCATTCCTCCTATGGATCATCCACATGGTCATTGGCAAACTTCAGACGGGCCTGGACATGCACTGGCTTGAGCAAGGGGACCATGCGTGCGCTGCAGGATTTTAATCCATGACGGCGTAGTGTGTTACTAATGGTTTTCTTTGAGACTGTGGTTCCAGCTCTCTTCAGGTCATTGACCAGGTCCTGCCGTGTAGTTCTGGGCTGATCCCCCACCTTCCTCATGAACATTGATGCCCCACGAGGTGAGATCTTGCATGGAGCCCCAGACCGAGGGAGACTGACCGTCATCTTGAACTTCTTCCATTTTCTAATAATTGCACCAACAGTTGTTGCATTCTCACCAAGCTGCTTGCCTATTATCCTGTTGCCCATCCCAGCCTTGTGCAGGTCTACAATTTTATCCCTGATGTCCTTACACAGCTCTCTGGTCATGGCCATTGTGGAGAGGTTGGAGTCAGTTTGTTTGATTGAGTGTGTGGACAGGTGTCTTTTATACAGGTAAAGAGTTCAAACTGTTGCGGTTAATACAGGTAATGAGTGAAGAACAGGGGGGCTTCTTAAAGAAAGTCTAACAGGCCTGTGAGAGCTGAAATTCTTACTGGTTAGGTGATCAAATACATATGTCATGCAATAAAATGCTAATTAATTATTTAAAAATCATACAATGTGATTTTCTGGATTTTGGTTTTAGATTCCGTCTCTCACAGTTGAAGTGTACCTATGGTGAAAATTACAGACCTCTACATGCTTTGAAAGTAGGAAAACCTGCAAAATCAGCAGTGTATCAAATACTTGTTCTCCCCACTGTCTAAAGCATTGAACTTTCAGTGCGCCCAATTTGTTTGCATAAAACTATTTGATTTATTTTGTACTTTTTAAATCTTCATTTTTATTACACTTTACGACTTCCATTGAATTGAACATTTCATTATGATTTCTTCATTTAGAGTAATGTGAATATAAGTATCTTTATAAAGTATCTCTTTCACTTGACTCCTTCAAGCTAGAGAGACAAAACTATATTTTGTTTCACATGTTTAGGCTATCCCAACTTAAAATACTTGAACATGTATTGCAAAAATATTTATATTTATTAACTGGGTGGTTTAAATCCAGGAATGTTATTGGCTGATAGTTGAGGTGTATGAGACCATCATATAATTTTTTACTGTTTCAATTGCACTGGTAACTGGTTCATAAGAGCAATAAAGAACCTCGGGTGTTTGTGACATATTGCCAAGAACAGATATTACTGTGGTATATCAGGAAATATGGGTAAACCTTGTGTAAAGACTTTTCAATCAAATAAAAGATTATAAAGGTTGTCCAGCTTTATTTAGAATATTTCTAACTTGGAATGAAGTTTCTGTGTCATTTTTTAATAAGTTTGCAAGATTTCAAAAATTGAAGTGA
>JACXGJ010015101.1:0-13946 GCA_016801105.1 Esox niger | reverse complement strand
GTGGAGGTAAGGCTGAATGTGGAGGTAAGGCTGAATGTGGAGGTAAGGCTGAATGTGGAGGTAAGGCTGAATGTGGAGGTAAGGCTGAATGTGGAGGTATGGCTGAATGTGGAGGCATGGCTGAATGTGGAGGCGGAGACGTGGCTGAATGTGGAGGCGGAGACGTGGCTGAATGTGGAGGCGTGGCTGAATGTGGAGGCGGAGACGTGGCTGAATGTCTAGGTGGAGGTGTGGCTGAATGTGGAGTTAGAGACGTGGCATTCCGTTCACACATCGGTCAGATAGCATGGAATTCCACTTAATGTTGTATGTTGTATCCTTGATTAAAACCTTACAGAGAACACTGGCAAAACAAGGGTCTACATACCTAAATCACCCCTGACTGGGTCAGAGAATTAAAATGGGCCCCTGTCTTACTCAGAGAGCCAGGTAGAGGAAGGAGGAGGAGAACAGAGGAACGACAGGAGAGATGGAGGGAGAAGAGGAGAGGAAAGGTTTAGGAGATGAGGATGACAGGCCAGTGATTTACAATGTCTGTAAATGAATGCTTATCCTATATACGCTGTGACTAGATTAAAGAGCTATTCTCTCCTGGACACACATACACACACACACACACACACACACACACACACACACACACACACAGATCTGAGGTCTGTAAAAAGATTAATATTGATTGAGGGTGATTGCCTATCAGGCTGAGTGCTCTATTCACTATTGACCAGGTGGAATCTAGTTAGTGCAGACTGTCCTAAACACACACACAGTGCACATGCAGTTGTGTACATATACTTACATACACATATGTATAAACCGCACACATAGAATACCAGTCAACGGTTGGGACACACGTGGACTCATGGGTAAGTGACTGGTAATGTACGTCATAGTATTAGAGAGGTTGAAGTAGATAAAAAAATCAAATGGATGAAAGGTAAAATCTAATCCTTGTTTACCAGACCTACACAGACCCAGCTAATCACGTTTAACAGGCAGAGAGAAATCTGTTAACTGGATTTTATGGGGGTGGTCAATATACCTCCAAAATGTACCTCTCCCGACATCCCTTGCTTCATCCTTTCATTTGTCCATGGCTTGGATAGGTAGGTGAATAGAGGGTGAGTGTTGATTAGTTCTTTCTAATAGAGAACCTTGAAACATCTGTCCTAAAGTGTGTGTGTGTGTGTGTGTGTGTGAGTGTGCGTGTGTGTGTGTGCGTGTGTTTGTGGTTGTGACTGCAGATTGCTGGAGATCAAAGACAACACTTGAGAGACAAGGAGACAGTAGGGAGGAGAGGAATAGAGATGGACAGAACAGCAGACAAGGAACAAGAAGGACAGAGTAAAATAGAAGAGATAGGATGAGGGAACATGAGACCAAACAGGAAGGGAAGAGAGAACAGGAAGCAGAAAGAAAACTGAAAAACATCAATGAACATAAAGTAATGAGGGAAAATAAAGGTGAGGAACAGGAAAGACAGAGCGGATGAGGAAAGGAGATAGCAGGAAGGAGACAAAGAACAGGAACTAATGAGTCAACAGCGGGCTGAAGAATATACAGTAGGAGGGGTGGAGTGAGGGATGTAGGAGGGGTGGAGTGTGGCTGTAGAAGGGGTGGAGTGAGGGATGTAGGAGGGGTGGAGTTAGGGATATATGAGGGGTGGAGCGAGGGATGTAGGAGGGGTGGAGTGAGGGATGTAGAAGGGGTGGAGTGAGGGATGTAGGAGGGGTGGAGTGAGGGATGTAGAAGGGGTGGAGTGAGGGATGTAGGAGTGGAGTGAGGGATGTAGGAGGGGTGGATTGAGGGGATATGTTTGACATGGAGTGAGGGATGTAGGAGGGGTGGAGTGAGGGATATAGGAGGGGTGGAATGAGGGATATATGTGAGATGGAGTCTACAGTACCAGGTATCAGGTTCAAGCGAAAACACACAAACCTTCGGCCCTCCGTGGAATGAGTTTGACACCTGCATACATTTGATTACCACTTTGGCATACATGTGATAACAACTCCTAGGCTTCTTTTTTCTTTGTTTCATTTTCTTTGTGCTCTATGTCAGTCTGTGCTTCTCTCCCTACCCCTATGTCTATTCATCATTTGTTCTCAATTAACGACGTCTCTCTTCATTCCCTCTTTTTCTTTCCTTTTCTTTGTATTCTATTTTCAGCATTAACTCCTCGCGTTCTCTATTTCTTGCTGCCTTCTCGTCTATTGCCTTTGTTACAGTAAATGGAGCTACACTGATTTATCCAAGCATCAGCAAAAAGGGGTACGGTGAAAGAGAGACAGGGAGAATGAGAGAGAAGGAGAAAGGAGAGGGAGGGAGAGGGAAAAATGGAAGAAGAGGCGGTGAGGGAGAGGTCTGCGGTATTGTAAAAGAATGTGCTGGAACACCTTTCGAAGGCAGGTGAATCAGATATATGGTGAATCAGATATATGCACATTAGTTATAGTAACAGAATATAAAGGATTTCTATGAATCTTTGTATTAAAAACAAAGCTTGAACCATTATTTCAGCATTGATATTCACTCCCTTGGCAGCTCACATTAGGAGAAATAATAGCCAGAGAAGTTAACATCTTTAACGATTCCTCAATATAATTCCTATCAATTATTTTCCATTGCACAATGTTCACATTTAAAGTGACTGATCCTTTTTTTCATTCTTTTCATTCTTCAAGTCCAACTGAACTTCAATGAACTTGGCCCAGACTAATCTGATTTTCTCTTCCCTGTACACCCATCGTCACTCCATGTTCAGCTCACTAGACTACATTCTGAAATCATATTTTCTCTTCCTAAACAGCGTTTTCTGAAGGTTGCATGATTGTTTCCCGTGTAGAGCAGAGAGTGGAGTTAACCCTACATTCAGGCAGGCAGACGCACTCAACATCGCACGTCTTTGTACCAACTAGCCACCTCACCATACAAAATGAGCTAATTGATTGTTTCAGCACGCCGGGTTTTCCACCCCCGTATGGACACTACAGGGTACAGACAGCTTCCCCAAACAGCAGGGCTGCCTCACAGCACGCCCACGATACGAGGGCCACTCACTGCAAGCTTCTGTACGTGGTGAGACAAATATCAGCCTTGCCAGTCTGCACGTTTCCCCTCCGCTGATCACATTACACGGTATTCAAGGAACGTCTCTGTCAATGTCCGCTCTATCAAGCGACCGAAGGAGCAACTGACTTCCAAAGTTAGGCCCTTCCTCTGGTCTCCACCCACAACAACACTATCAGGCTAGAAAACCCATTAAGATTAGCGTCAAACCAGGCTCCGCTGACAGCACCGTGGTTGTGAATGACTCAGTGGTTGACTCACCTCAGCAGCTACCAGGTCAACACGGTGTGCATACCTGTAGTCCACGCAGGAGTCCAAGTACAAACACGCACAGCAATATTCAACACATACCCACACCAGCATTCATGTGTACACACAAGCATGTACTATACTGTACACACACACACACACACACACACACAGAAACACACGCGTGCCCACAATATACCATAAGCTTTGCCCGCCCTCGTTCTTCGTTGGCAGGAGAGAGGCTGATATCGTAATAACGTGGCTGTTAAAAATGGTGATTTGCGGTGTTTTCTGTTCCTTTCTGTTCCCGTTAAATAAAGTGGCATCTGTCTATTGTTCCTGCCGGGGGGGGAAACATGACACCCCTCAAACCCCCTCAGACGCAGCACCGTGCTGACAAATCACCACTGTTATGACCCACTGCGTGTGTGTGTGTGTGTGTGTGTGTGTGTGTGTGTGTGTGTGCAGTGTTTTACTGCAAGGGCTTTGTCCACAGGCTGTTTGGCAGGTTGACAGGTGGGAACAATGAGAGCGACTGGCATGCGATGGAATCAGCAGATGGTGTTCGCTCGTCAAACCGTTCTCCCCCATTCGTTTTTTTTTAGTTCCCTCAGAAGTTGTTAGCAAGAGTTGTTAGCCGTCCTCTGCCATGTACGTGCGTGTTGTGTGTCTGTGTAGTATGTGTGATCTATAATGGTTGTCTCATTCTACTCTGCCTCTCTTCCTCAGAGGGCTGTGAGGAGCTTTGGTCGTAAGCCAGATTTTCCCCACCAACTTTGGTTGTTGTTTGTGTGTCTTAATGTAGGAGTCGTCAAAGTGTGGTAAGAAGTTGTTTGAGGCTAAGACCATCTGTTTCAAAGTGTTGTGGTTTTAGGACCAAGACGTTGTGTTTAAAACTGCTGAAAGTTCTATCCACTGCAGGAGCTATGAGAGTAACTTCTCAAGGTGCTTCTGGATGAAAGAAACAGACAGGCTTGCCAGTAGGATTTGTACATTATCTTAAACCAAACAGTCAAGCTCATCATTCTACCTTCATCTGGCCAACTAATCGAAAGAAACTATTTTGGCCGATGGCATCCTGAATGAATCCCCTGTCAGAGGAGGAACAGGAAGTTTTAGTGGCTGTCTTGTTTCAGGTGTCTGGATGTGACAGGTACATTACCATCTGAAAGCCTATTCAGGCTCCTCTCTCCCTCTCTCTGTGCCCCACTCTCTCCAACTAGAAAGGATGGTCACATTGAAAGACATGAGATCTTTGGCCCTTTTTGGATGATTTTCAGATCCCTCGCTTTCTTTTCATGCCTTAGTGACAAAAGGATGGTGAGTGGAATTGACTATCTCTGTGACAGATTGAGAAGGGCAGAGAAAGGGTGAAGCGGAGGAGAGTGAGATGTCTTTGTAACGGATAGATTCAGGAGGAATACTTTTGAGTCTGCGCAATAGAGGAGAGGTGTGTCTATCATGGCAGGTTTTCTCTACGCATATAGCATCTGTGCATATTGAGGAAGCTCTTTTAAGACATCAGCAGCATCTGTTACAAGGCCTTCGGTTATTTTTCAAAGTTAATGATGGAAAGGAAGCAACCAGGGAGAAAGGAAGACACCACACACATCTGAACTGAGAAAGAAATGATGTCAGAAGAGGAGAAGGAAACTAGAAGTTAAACAAAGAGAAATAGATGAAGATGAGGGAGGAGAAAGACAGAGGGGGAGGAGGCAGACAAAGTGGAGAAGCACAATGGGAAGACGTGTCATTGGAGGGAGATGTACTACTGTTCAGCTCAGCTCATTCATGGTCCAACTCAAAGATACAGGTCCTGGCAACCGTTTTTTGCCAAAATTCACTCCCACACAGGCAGTTTCCTGTTTTTCTGTGCCAGAATATGCCAAGTCCTGTCTGTTGGGAGGTGAATAGTAGCCATTGTGTGTCTTACTCAGGCAGTTTCCTGGCGCATAGTGGTTTTCTATGCCAAAAGCCTCCAGTGTTGTTCGTTGGCTGGAGAAACTGTGTTTTGCAGAAACTTTAGTGACTCACGCACAGCTCTGTTACAGGGGGGTTAGCACCAGGCTGTTTTTGTGCGTAATAGCACTAATGATGATTGTGAGCCAGGAGTGTCTGGTTTGGAGTGGCCATTTAGAAGCCCACTTCTAGAGGGGCAGCTGCTGAATGTCTGTGCCTGTCTATGTGTGTGGTTGTTTGTGAGTGTCTGTGTGTGTTTTGTGGCTGGCAGCTTGTAGCTCTTTGAATCAATATGGGTCAGCTTTGGGCTATAAGATGCTGCTTTGTCTGCGAAAACTCCATGAACTAAGCTCACAAACCTGTAAATAAAAGCTTGTTGCCACAGATTTAAAAGTAAATCATAATGATAACTGGTCAGATCATCTAAAAGGTCTGGTTGCACATAAAACAGATGACGCCCAGGGACCATGAAATCACCTCCTGACGTTCCGGGGATGTCCTAACCACTTAGATTGATTTGCAGGATATAGCCTATAAGGAAAAGTGTGTGTGTGTGTGTGTTTGTACATTTGTGTTTGTGTGTGTGTGTGTGTGTGTGTCTGCTTGTGTGTCTGTTTATGGGCTTGTTTTTGTGTGATTTGAGAGTGAAACACACATTCCATGACCTTACCCTAAGACTATGACCTGCTCTTGTTGTGACGTTAAGATAATTACACATATGAATCACAAACACACACACACACACACACACAAGAAAACACACTTCACTTAATGATGACAAGAACAGCCCCCCCTGTAACATGGCTGTTTGACATGCTTGATATTAAACATTCTTCCCCCTTCTCAGCTCGTCTGGGACCCCACTTACTCTAATGAATTGGTGCTAAATTAAATGTTTCCAAACACGTTTTAATGAAACGCAGACAGATTTATATTCCATAACTCTATTGCTAATCATTTCCCCTTCCTAATAATTACCTCTGGCTGAGTAAATCTTTTTCTAAAGCGGTCAGGAGAGCTTTTGGCTCAAGGCCAGTTGGATGGAAGGAGGGAGAACTAACTCTATGGTTCTTCTTTATGTTAACCCTCACACTTCATTGTTCTCATTAGAATGCATGTCTCTGTTAGCACCGTGGGTAAGGATTCTATTTCATTGTTATTCAAGCGAAGGTGGTCATTAAATAATCGTTATTTTCCGTAATGACCTGCCATTTTTTCAAAGAGTCTATGACAGTTAACCCAGGGTTATGACTGTCTTAACTCGGGGTTATGACTGTATGGCTGTCTATACCTGGGGTTATGACTGTATGACTGTCTTAATCCAGGGTTAAGATTTTGTGATTGTGTTAACCCGGGATATGATTGAATGACTGTCTTAACCCAGGGTTATGCCTGAATAACTCTTAACCCAAGGTTATGATTTAATGACTGTCTTAATTTGGGGTTATGATGATATGGTTGTGTTAACCCAGGGCTATGATTGTATAACTGTTGTGTAGCCGAGGCAGGGCTGTGATATTATGATAGATTTTTTAACCCCAGGGTGAGGACTGTTAAACTGCAGATTCATTTATTCCATATCATAGAGTAGTAATGCAATGTTTATCAGATTATGTTCTGAAGCTTACTTTAAGCATGAAATTGGGAGATTGAATTTAATCAATGTTTCTAATTCACCTTAATTACATTTATTCTAATAGCTTCATATTAAATAGCTATTATTGTGAGTCATGATGAGAACCAGCAGGGTCTTTGGAGGCTGTCTGTATGTGCTGTTTGTGTGTTACTTTGATTACCTTCAATTTGAGGACCCACTCCCACTGATTACAAGTGACAGACAGATAGATGGAAACAGTGAGAAAGAAAGGGACATATAAAGATGAAGAGATTGAGAGAGAAAGGTAGGGAGAAAGAGAGAGTGTTTTCAGGTTTATCCCTTAAGCAGTATGCCCCATTGGCCTCTGGTGTGTGGACACCCTCTCATCCATGCTAATGATCCCTGTTGGGGGGATTAGCAGCCAAGGCTACCAAGGCAGCGTCCCAGGCAGGAAGGGAGAATGGCCTGTCTTTGTCTGTGTGTCACATGGAAGATTAGTGTAGTGTGTATAGCCTCAACCAACAGGTCACATAACCCACCATGCACCTCCTGTATGTAGAGAGACCAGCAGGTCACATAGCTTACCATGCACTTCCTGTATGAAGAGAGACCATCAGGTCACGTAACCCACCATGCACTTCCTGTATGAAGAGAGACCATCAGGTCACGTAACCCACCATGCACTTCCTGTATGAAGAGAGACCATCAGGTCACGTAACCCCCCATGCACTTCCTGTATGAAGAGAGACCAGCAGGTCACATAGCTCACCATGCACCTCCTGTATGAAGAGAGACCATCAGGTCACGTAACCCACCATGCACTTCCTGTATGTAGAGAGACCAGCAGGTCACATTGCTCACCATGCACCTCCTATAAGAAGAGAGACCAGCAGGTCACATAGCTCAGCATGCCTTGTTCCTTGCCTTGTTCATTGTCAGAGTTGACCTCAAACCTTTTTACATCGTGTCTTTTTACCCATCATTTTGCCTTTTAGAGGACCACTTTGACTTAAGCAACGTGGTTACAGTAGTACTGCAGCGTTCTTTCGCTGTGGGCATTAGTCTTTACATCAGCTCAATAGGAGCTGGGCATGTTATTTGTAGTCAGCTCACATGCAACACACACACATGCATACACACACACATTCACACACAAAAGAACACACACAAATGCATCTACACACACGGAACACCCTACACCAAGGGCATTGGGAGTAGCCCATTGATGACCAGGTGTCAAATTTTAAGAGTATAGCATACACAGGCCCATGTGAATGGGCTGAATGAACATTTGGGACAGGTAGTTTATTGGTTAAACTGCACATACTTTTCCTGCATAATCACTGTATCAGGATCAATCAATCGATAACATTTATTAAAGCCGTTTTTACATCAGCAGTTACATCAGCACAAAGTGCTTTTACAAAACATCTGGCCTTAAACCCCAAGAAGCAAACAACAGTAGTGTTGAATTTCAGTGGCTAGGAAAAACTCACTAAGAAGGCCGGAATTTAGGAAGAAACCTAGAGAGGAGCCAGGCTCAGAGGGCTGACCAGTCCTCTTCTGGCTGTGCTGGGTGAACATTTTAAGAGTCCAAATTGTAACAGTTTATCGGTGCATGTGGGCTGAGCCCAGAGTCTATTTAAACCTAGTCCAGATCGGAGGCATGACCAGATGGACAAGGACAGGGACAGATGGGGGGAGGAGGGGGTCAGCAGAGTGGCAGCTGAAATCGTCAGGAGGACTTTGGACAGAGAAAATGCATTCCTTAGATCTACGAGGATTAATACTAGAGAAGGAGAACTGACCCATAGCAGCATCCATCAAGAGAAGGATGCCCTCCCCATCACCCTTGTTTTTACGTGCTTTAAATTGTTTGTCAGATGAGAAGGCATATTCTATCTTTTTCTTTTTATTGTTTTTTGTTTGCATGAAACCGCAATGCTTTCTTCTTTTGTCTGTCAAGTGTCAAATGTCAAATCTCAGATGCAGCTTTCATGTTTTTATCGATTAAATGGACAGACGATATAAACAATGTGTTTCATTTTATCCCTTGAAACTGGACAGGTTTGCCATGTAAATAGTAAAAAGATATTCGCACAGGTTAGAGTTCCCACAGGAAAATCAAAAACAATCACTACAGCAAGATTTAAACAACAGGTGGCTTTTGTACCTTTCAAAATCTGGAAAAGGATTACGGGGGTTTGAATTAGGGTTAGGGTTTAAGCTTACGACTTGGGCTTAAAAATATGTTCTTAGGGTTAGAACAAATTGGATTTGGGGGTCCTCACAAGAATAGTAAAACAGTAAATATGTTTTCAGAGTGTTTACCCTTTACTCCAGTTTTACTTTCCCTCTCTGAGTACATCAATTTCTCCTTCTACGCTTAGTCTTTGACAAATCTCATTAATGCTTGTCATATAAAACATGTTGAGTGATACAGCTTCCTTTTACACTGTTTTTATTAGCTGTGGAAGCAAAGATACGGTCAAGGTTGAACAGAAAACATACATACATTGACACATACAGCAAGTTTATTTTGATTTTGAGCTGTCTCACCTAGATATATATTTGAACAGTGAATGTTGTGTCTGTGTGCTCGCACCGGCATTTTCCTTTGCTCTTTTCTAAATCAGTATTTTTAAACCACTCTTCTCTTTTCAGAATCTTCCGTTTTTAAAGTTCTAGAGATCTATAGATCAATAATTTTCATATGGTTTAATCTCTATGGATCTTTCCTTGTCTTTGAAGCTCTGTGGATATATCCTTTCCTTTTGTTTATAGCTCTATAGATGAATCCTTTCCTTGTTTTTAAAGCTCTATAGATGAATCATTTTCTCTGTTTTTAAAGCTATATAGATGAATCCTTTCCCTGTTTTTAAAGCTATATAAATGAATCTTTTCCCTGTCTATACCTCTATCGATCAGCCCATTCCCTGTTTTTCAAGCACAATAGATCATAACTTTCCATGTCTTTAAAGCTCTACGGATCAATCTTTTGCTTTCCTAATACATTGTTTGAACCCTCCCCTTTTCTCTCTCCTTCACTCTCCCTCACTCTTCTCTCCTCTTTCTCTCTCTCTCCCTCACCCCCTCTCTCTTTGTCTCTTCTCTTTATCTGTCTCCGTCTCTTTCTTCCTCTCCTCTTGGCAGCTTTCCTGAAAACTGTTTCTCAAAGTGCTTCTCTCTTGTTGCAAGTGTGATTTTCCCCAGTGTTTCTATCACCCAGACAAGGGCACCTGAGTCAGCCAAGTAGGATAGCATTTGCCCTGGAGCTACTGTGACCCTCCCTCTCCTTCTCCCTCTCCCTCCTTCTTCCAGTTCATTAAATTCAATTTAATAGCCCTTATCGTTGTGTCACCTCATACATTGCCCAAGAAAAAGTATAAGCACATAAACACATCAATACTCACACAGATACTGTAGGTAATAATGGCTAACACTTAATGAATAAAACAAATTGATATTACAATGAAAAATGAACATGGACAATAATTAAAAAATTAGGCAGGAAAATACATGCTTTGTAGCTAATATTGTCTTTCAAAGCAGAGACAGAGGCATGGGAGGAACATTTGCCATATGTCTGCACAGTTCAAACATTGTATGACTCACTGATCACAGCCTGTCTTTTGGGTTGCCAGATGTGCCTGTAAAGACCAGTTTCTGGCCAGGCTGTGGTCAGTGACTCCGTAGTCCATAGCCAGTGTTTATTGAGTGGTCAGATGCTCTGCCACCATGTTGATTCAGACAGGGTTAGAACATCTTCTAATTGACTTCAGTGGAAATGTGCATCTCTATTTCTCCCTCCACCACTTGAATGGTTAGTATGCAGTGTTGGACCCCCACCTGGTGTTCTGCATCACATCGTGTCTGTCAGAAAAAACTTCCAATCACATCTAGCCTATCACTCACACTGCAATACACACAGGGAAAGAGACAGAGAGAAGAACTAAAGAAAGACCAAAATCTAGCAAGAGAGTGGGCATTATGTACATAGAGAGAGTTGGGGACGAAAAGACCGAGAATATGTAGCATGGCCGTGGGAGGAGTTTGGTGACAAGGAGAGCGGCAGATCCAAACAGAAAGAGACAGAAGAACCAGAGAGAAAGAAAGATACAGAGAGAGACTCTGAGAAAGAGGCAGAGAGATACGCAGAGAAAGACGCAGAGAGAGACGCAGAGAAAGACGCAGGGAGAGACGCAGGGAGAGGCGGAGAGAGAGAGGCAGAGAGAGAGGCAGAGAGAGACAAAGAGAGAGACGCAGAGAGGCACAGGGAGAGGCACAGGGAGAGACGCCGAGAGAGACGCAGAGAGAGAGGCAGAGAGAGAGGCACAGGGAGAGGAACAGGGAGAGGCACAGGGAGAGGCACAGGGAGAGGCACAGGGAGAGGCACAGGGAAAGGCACAGGGGTTGGGAGGATAATATATGGATGGAGTTCCATGAAGGTGGAACCTCGCTAGCCGAATGACAAATGGGTCTCGAGTGACAGAGTATTATATTAAAAAGTAAATTGATATGCAAATGCAGAGCGTGTGGCTTTCGGAGGACAGTGGACTGAAACAGAGGAAGTGTGTGTGTGTGTGCGTGTGTGTGAAAGAGAGAAGAGGTGTGTGTGTGTGTGTGTGTGTGTGTGTGTGTGTGTAAAAAGTGAGGTGTGAGGGAGATAGCGGAGTATGTTAAATTGGATGGGAACGTGCCGGAACAGTGCAGCATCTCTGGGTGACAGATGGAATGGGGCACACTAGCTGGTGCTGTACTTGAATATAGAGTGGTACTGGAGACACCGACCCATTTAGAAAGACATTCAACCCACCTCTATCTACTGTACCTTGTCGTTGGATAGATTGTGTTGCTGTCCAAACTAGTCTGCCTTTTTATAAAACTTTCTGAATGCTACATTAGTGGGAGCTTCCTTTCTGGTTTGGTTGCTATAGTATACCTGGGCCACAAAGTACCGCTGGGACCCAAAAAAGGCTGTGATTTCAGAGGTCTTTCAGCAATAATGAATCATTACACATCAAACTGCAGAAGCCAATTCAGGCACACTGTGATTACTAAGGAAATGTGTGCTTCACTCTTAGAGACCCCACCCCCACACACACGCCCCCAACACCAACACACACACCCCTGCAGTGAAGAAGGAAATGTGTCTTCAGCGTGCTTTGGCTGATTGAACCCTATAGCAGGTGTATTGGATTGGGGGTCTTTGTATATAAATGTGTGTGTGTGTATGCATATGTGTTTGTCATTGTATGTGCATTTCTATGTATCTGTGTATGTGTGCCTGTTAGTGTATGTTTGTGTTGGTGTGTGTCTGTGTAGATACAGTATGTGTTTGTGTGTGTGTCAGTGTATTCATATTTGTCGGTGTAAGTGTGTGTGTCTGTGTATTTGTGTGTACATAGGTGTCTGTGAATTTGTGTGTGCAGGTGGGTGTCTGCGTTTGTGTACGTGTGTGTACAGGGGGGGTTTTGGAAGCCAGTCGAGGCGGTGCTCCGACCTGGTCTCTCCATTCCCCATATGCTCTGACCCCTGTCCCCGGAGTCTGTATATGGGGTCCCAGTGATTAGATAACCCCGTCTGGCTTGAACAGCTGATAAACAGGTGGGACTCCCCAACCCCTGACCGCGCCCCCAAAACCTCCCCTCCCGTTCCCTAATTCTTCCCCAAACCCCGAACCAAGGACCTCTGGCCGACGTGTGGCAGGGGGATGTGTGTGTGTTCTGCCCCCTCCTCCTTTCCCCTGAGAGACCCAGACTAACACAGCCCTCCCCAGAGGGCCCACTGAAGCGTTAGTTATTCCATCCATTGGTTCAGCTGTGTTAAAACCAACACAGGGATCAGGCACCAAATGACCGTCTCGTTTAGCGAGGCTAACACAGCCTCATTATCCTTCACCTCTACATCCTCCCCCGTTCCTCCAGCTCACTGCTCCAGCAGCCCGATTCGCTGCTCTTTTCTTTCATTCCTCCCTCTCGCACCTCGCTCCGTAGCAGGTGCTCGTCCCCTCTCTCCCTCTCCGCCCCTGCCCCCCCCCCACCCGTCTCTGGTTGGGGTCCAGATGTAAATGTGGTTGATCATAGCTCTTGGAAATGATCCCAATCAGAATGGCTTTAAGATGTACTGGGCTCTGATTAGGATGAAAGACATGGACGGGATTGTTCTCCAGAATCACTTCCCTTCACAAGTCTAATAATGAGGGGCGATTGCAGAACAGAGGGAGAAGAGGAGAGGGAGCAGAACAGAGGGAGAAGAGGAGAGGGAGCAGAACAGAGGGAGAAGAGGAGAGGGAGCAGAACAGAGGGAGAAGAGGAGAGGGAGCAGAACAGAGGGAGAAGAGGAGAGGGAGCAGAACAGAGGGAGAAGAGGAGAGTGGGAGTGTGCGGAGAACTGACAGGGAGAGGATAGTTGGAAGAAAGAGCGGAGAGAAAATGAAAGAAATGATCAGAGGAAAAGAGAATGGAGGAGAGGAGCCAGGAAAGGAACCATTTATGTGCTGTTTTAGTACCTGACAATGTGAAAATGGATTTTACGCTTTTATGTTTTCAGCTAAAACCGTCAAGCCGTATTTAAGCAAGCGTTAAATGTAATGGTGTTTTGTGTGAACAGGCTTGTTAAGTGTGCTGTTTCTCTGCTAAAGTTTTACGGATGGGAGAAAGGCTCACACTGACCCCCACAGCCCAAAAACACCGTATGGTGCCGGCTAACCAGGCCAGGTTTAACACTTCCTCACAGCTGATCAATTGATTGATGGTTGAAATGGATCCCTGGATTGATCCGCTCTGCAGGGTGTGTGTGTGTGTGTGTGTGTGTTTGGTACCCTGCTGAGGGGTGGTAGAGGCAGTTAATGGTTAGAACGGTTGAGTGAAGGGTTGAAAGGGTGGATGTGGGGGGTCGTCATGGTGAAGCAGGGATCTACAGTACATATTTGTAATGAAAGGGTGGATGTGGGGGGTCGTCATGGTGAAGCAGGGATCTACAGTACATATTTGTAATGAAAGGGTGGATGTGGGGGGTCGTCATGGTGAAGCAGGTATCTACAGTACATATTGGTAATGAAAGGGTGGAT
>JACXGJ010015100.1:0-13944 GCA_016801105.1 Esox niger | reverse complement strand
CACACACACACCCACACCCACACACACACCACCCACACACACCCACACCCACACCCACACACACCACCCACACACACCCACACCCACACCCACACCCCACCCTAAGGGTGCTGTTTTGTCATGAGGTAATATCTTAGTTGGTCATTCCTGAAGTTATCATTTCAAAGACCTTGAGGAATAACAAAAGAGTATGCTGTATATCTAAACACCAAAGGATGGAAGGGGCTAAAAAATTCATGCATGACTTCAAATGGAAATCCTAGATTTCACATCCAAAGACATGGATATTTACATGGTTTAGGGCATTAAGCGGGTTTGTAGCTTCAAAACGGGTTTTTACCAGGAAGTTTTTAACTTTCAAAATGGCTTTCATAAAAGGGTTTAAAAGATCTAGGAACTGTCCTTCACATTTCCCTAAAAGTGTTTTGCACTTTACCCATTTGCATGTATTTTTAAAATTCTCGAAATAACTCTCGACTTTGTTACTGTATAAAAACATGCTACTACCACCAAGGAGACCCTCCTAACAAGCATGCTTTTATTTTCCTCAAGACAATCTTATGGACACATGATGAATATAGTAAATAAAGGCACTGTGTAAATATTGCTACAGCAAGTTTGATGGAATCCCAACCCTACATGAAGTGAATTATAATACACAATACTGAGAAAAAAGGCTTGAGAAGCATTGGTCTAGATATTTTAAAATGTCTTTAGTTAGTGTTTCTGAAAACACTCAGGAATTCCACACTCTCACCATAGCAACTCCTGATGACATCAGAAAGTATGTCCAAAATGTTACAATAGTGAACTGCAAAACATTACAATGTCAGCAGAAAGTGACTCTTCATTTGGTAACCCTTTATGACATCAACATCCTCAGCTTTCTTGACAGTGACAAGGAAGTGCAGTCTCTTAACTAAACAACATTTAAAATGGGAGACAAATATAAAATAAATCTTCTATGAAAAATGTTGGATTCTTAGAATGCAGAGAAAGGCCCCAAATAATGCATGCAGGACAGAATTTGGTCACTATCCATTATTAATAAACATCTAAAAACGTGTTTGAACCCCACTTAAAAACAAGCCTCCATTGAGTCCTACCACTAGATAATTCTAATTTGCCAATAACTTTATATAGAGAATTATTCCATCACCAACACAACTCAGACAATCTGGCCCAAATGGATTGCAACCAAACAAAATGATGTCCTGGGAAAACATTACAAAATCTTGAAGTGAACACCACAGCTTTTTGGTTTAAACATATGTACACAGTGGGTGACAGTTTGTCTACTGTGAACTGATGGAAAACTGAGAAAACTGTACCATGTACAGACTCAGCAATCACAGCCAGGCCTACAGACTGGTCATCACATGCAAACCTTTTGCCCAGAAATGACACGCTGTGCTTATTCTGCTCCCAGGGATAGGTGGACACAGAGCTGCATTTTCTATGACATGTTGAATAGTAAGACCCAATAGAAACTATCATTACCAACATTTTCAGTCCCTATAAAGAATCTGAAACCACACAAGTAAAAGAAAGTCTTGCATGTATTGTGTAAATTGTTTTTAAATATTTGACAGACAAATATGTGGCCTCCTGCCACAATCTGAAGGACAGACAGTGATTTTTGTTCGGTTTTTCATGCTTCAAGGACATTTTTCACCAGCATTCTACTATTTTAACTAGAGGTATTTTACTACCACTGTCCATACTATTGTTGCTGTAGCAGCTGTTAATAGTGGTCTAATGTGGTCTAACTGTTTTTATATGTATACTTTGACTATGTAACAAACCAAACATTCCATGTCAATGAACTTTACTGAATTATAATGCTTTTCATCATGGTATCCATATCGTGACACTGCACAACCCCGTTTCCACATCTTAAGACCCATTCTGAGCAACAGAAGAGTCACTATCATCTTGTCATTGTCAGTGTATCATTTAAATTAGCGTAAGACAACAAAAGAATGACCAACTGACTGCCTAACTAACCACCTGTCTGACTGACTGACTGAAAGACTCACTGCCTAAATAGCATCCTCAAAGTAAGGCTGTTTTTGTGTGGGGCTTACCTTGTCCAAAATGAACTTGTTCAAGTAGGGCATGTAGCCCTGAGTAGAGACAGGACCTTCATCGTCGTCTTTGAAGTGCTCCTCGAGGGCTACTGGGTCATGGGGGATCTTCATCACAGTGCACAGGTTATGAGAGAGTACCTGCCCCGAGAAAAACACCCTCCGTATCACAACCTATGACTCTCCAGGCCATAAACAGCTCCTAGATGTTCTGTTCTATGCTGCAACAGCGTCCACATATTATGTCACCTAAAACAGTTGATAAATTCTCTCACTAGAAGGGAGTCTAGGAAACAAACCTGACTTCATCTGATGGTCTGCATGAAGTGGGTACTGATTTCTCCCCTGAACCATTTTAAGATACATCCATAGTAACATCAGCTCTTCTCGTTACTCTGACCAGCCATAAACAAACAGATAAACAACAGTAATTGCTGTCAAATATAGAAAGTACCAGGACCCAGCAATGTGCAGTTGAGACAGCTCTTTAAATCAGGCTACTTAGACATAAAACATTATACAATTATTTAGTATTGGCATAGTTCTAATATAGGCATACGATCGTGCGGGTTATAAAATAGTAGCCTTAATATAGTTTTGATTTAAGAGAGCTAGAGTCCGGTAAATGTTAACATGATTATTATTATGCTATAAAAATAGGTTAGTTTGAGACCCGTGGGGAAAAAACTGCCCCACTTCTCTCATACAACTTGGTAACATTTTATTTTTCCATTGGATGCCATAAGTTTTGCAGAAATGATGTCTCATCAAGTTTTTAAGCCACTCCAACAAAATGTTTTTGAGGCAAATTGATATTTAGAAATCAATTAAGTTGCATACAACTAGAGGAACCTAGAGATAAATCATCTACTTGATTAGAGAAAATGTCAGCGTTTAACGAAGGTACCGTATCTATAGTGAATGTGTTCGGTGCAACCGACTACACATTATTTTTGTAGGGTATTTCGCCTGATAGAAGAGGGCGTTTATCGATTAATTGAATAACAAAAGGAAAACGAATTATAATATTAGCTGTGTTCAGCTAACCACAAGTACTGTAACTTACTGATAATCTAAAATCCCCTTTATCTTCGCATTAAAATACAATAATAAATGCCGGACTCCTCCCATGTATACGTCCTTCGTTTTGTAATTTATAATTATTGCCAATCTTTTGAGAAGTTTCCTGTTTGAGCATGGAAAAAATAATAAAGGAAGCGTCACTAGGGTTGGTTTGTAATAAAAATGTTCAAGGTAAATATAACTCCATACCTTTAACTGCGATTTGGAAACTTTTCCACTTTTGTCCACGTCCAAGGCTGTGAATGCATGCCATATCGACTTAAGAAGTTCGTCCCGCAGAGCCATAGCACTTCTCTCGCTCGAGATGAAACACACTAATATTTCGCCTGAGGTGAAGCTTTTCACATACTAGGATACAGTGAGTCACATGACAGCTGTCGACACTTGCGTGTGAAGCAATGTGATGAAGTGCTTGGTTGTAGCACCCCTCAGTGCCTAGGTCGAGAACAGTTGGCATTAGTTAGCCAAAATAATTGCGTCAGTTTTTGTGTACAAAAATGAACTAATTCAAAGACCAAAGACATGGTTTACATAAACCTCACAGGTTGGTTTAAACCCGTGGGCTAAAAGACATGGGCAGAAGGCCACGGGTGGTTTCGCAGACATGGAGTAGAGGACAAAATTAAATCTAGTCCAATAGAAAACTCCATTGAGCTTTTATTTCAGTCCTAGGTTCAATCTTTCTGTGAAAACGGTCCCGTATAATACAGGTATGAAAATACGTTGCTTTTATAATTTCGTTGCCTAAGTAGTTCCGAACATGAATAATGCTCAATATATCGGGGTATAGTGGCTGCAAGTTGTCCAGCCACTGCAATTCTTCGTAAGACCAGCCCTTAGCTCTGGTATGCAAGTATTGTTTTGTTGAAAAATTAACTCTATGGTTGAATAGAACAGGTCTGAGTAGCTCATTAAAACTTAAAAGTACATAAGCAACAGTGAAGAATTTTAAAAGCACAACTTTGATAAGAATTTATTAAAATAACATATATACAAGATATAGTTATAAGCCAGAACCTACCAAAGTTTAACAGTCATCTATTGCTACGCTGGCTGCATCTGTCTAAAAATGCACAGGCGGTAATACAGTCCACTAAAGTACTGCATGGTAACTTTTACATTTGATAAACAACTCTGACGCACTGCATAATCGATTTTACTCGAATGTAAAATATACATACACTCCACCTTTATAGTCGGCATACTTTAAAATCCATGATTTTAACAACCCATACGGTGAAACAAATACACCAACCCTCTCTTACACAAACAAACATGAATAGCAGCAGGTTGCAGGTTCCACCGTTGCCTCCGAAGTGCTCTTATTTAACAGCATGGTCAGCACCAGGTGGCCCCACGGTTGACGAGCAGTACGGTGCACATCTTGGTCTGGTACGTTCACACACTGAGTAGGGCCTCTTTGTGCCCCTTTAACAAAGAGCAATGCTTTCATGGAAGTGCCAGGAGTACAGCGGCACGCATAGGAAAAGTCTACTTAGACTTGAGGCTGACAAAAATAAAAATAAAATAGGTACAGCAGAGCAAGAATCGTGCAGAATGACTGTATGCCATCAGGATTGCTGTCGATTTATTTTTAGATAGGTGAGTCCACCTACAGAGACGACTGACCAGTCTATCATATGTATTGAGTACAGCAAAATCTACTTCCAGTCCTTACGGAGTCCGGCGAGAAAGGTCCACCTACAGTTCTGGGTTCTCCTGTAACCACTGGAAACAGGCCCCTCTCTCTACCCTTAATAGAATCCATGCCATTTCTATCCACAAGGGTACATAATGGGATTCTCATATCTGTTTGAGTCTGATCAAGCACCATTATTTGTTGCTCCCCATCTCAGGGGCACCAGCGTGAGTCCGTCTTAGTATATGGTCAGGCTCAGTGAACGGTTCATCTTTTTGCCGATGAGTCTGGAGGTTTTGGGGTTGGACTGGACGGTAGAGCGGGTCAGTACTCTGTCCGTGGACAGAACCTTCTCTTCGGCTGCTGCTTTGGCAATCTGGGCCTTTTTTAACTCCCTGGGGAAATTCAAAGAACAATTAGGCCAATCCAAAACAATTTAGCCATCAAATAAGCAATGATGTCAACCTACTTGGTAAGTTAGCTCAGCAGCCGTACGTGTAAACTCAAGCGAACAGCTACAAAATCTAAATTGCTAATGAGATCCTTGTTTCACTCGGTTTCAATGCTGTTCCTTACTTCTGAAGTAGGGCGTTCTTGAACTTCTCAGCGTTGAGTTCAACACGGAGCTGGTCAGCGCTCATTCTAGCTGCGGTCAACAGCACCGGGTGTTTGATCAGGTCAGAGGTGGATGGACGTCTGGCAGGGTCAGGGTGGATCATCAACTGCCAACGGGAGAGAAAAAGAGGGTCACCATCAGAAAACTACAAACCATGAATATCCGACAACATCCAGCATAAATGGACTGAAGTCATGTGTCGGGTGACAACGCACTGCTTCATTCTTTGAGCAAATAGATAAAAATTTGACAAAGCTAGCGGCACAGAAAAATCAATGTAAAGTTCAGGCAAAACTAAATTTGTAATAAATATAAAAGTATATAAGAATTACAGTAAATAGGGAGGCACGATATATTAAATTATAATCGAACTTACGATATTAACATGCAATAACCTATGAAATCTTCTGCTCAAATAGAAGTGAATGAGACGCACTCCACACAAGGCGATGGGCAATGCATCATACATCTCTAATAGTTTTTCTTGCGGGCACTGTAGGTTTATGGTAGATTACTTAAACACCTGGACTAATTTGGTTTAAATACTTGATGGTTTATCAATGTTAGTTTGAGTTAACACTAACTTCTAGCAAAGACGTCTGCTGCAAACTAGCAAGTGTCACCTAGACGGTGTCCCACAAACACAACAGCATGGTTATTAAAAGGTTCGGCTTCAATGTCAGTGCCTACAAACAAAATACGGGAGAAAATATACCTCAATGGTTGAGGAAGTTTGCCTAACCATCTATGACAATGGCAAACGATATTGCATTGAATAAGTTGTTAAACAAATAGTTGGATACAGACCGCACAATCAGATTGGTAATGATTAAAATAGAAAACTGAACTTTACCTAGATTTTTATTCAGTTTAACAGCACACTATGTAGGCTATGATCTCCATTTTTTTGTGGGATTATCTACGCTGTTTACACCCATGTTTGAAAATCGCAATAAATCAAAGAAATCGCAATTCAAAATGTTTTCCAAATCGTGCAGCTCTAGTAAATACAAACAAAATAGTGTAGACGTAACCTAAACATATAAACAGGGACTAAAGATTCAGACAAACTTGAGACTCGTACCTTGAGTAGACTCAGAAATTCTTGAGAGAGTACTTGTGGAATTGGAGGCAAATTTCCCTGGCGGATGTCATGCCACCTGTCCCCGTTGGAGGGCAACGGCTCCGCCCCAGAGGCACTGATCACAGTGAGGGCCAGGGCAAAGATGTCAGCCTTCGTCAAGTTACTGTAATCCTGGGAGAATAGATTAGCAGCGTATCAAAATCTGTGTAAATTATCAATTGAATTATGCAGATTATTCAAATGCTTCAATTTGGCCAGGAAGATGAGCTGGCATGTTCTCCCCCCTAGAGCACAAACTCACCTCTTGAAGGATTTCATTTGCCAGAAACCTACTGTCCCCTTCTTCAACCTGAGGATTGTTCACCCTGGTCACATGGCCAAGATCACCTATTTTGTACACGATGCTGGTAGCCATACCGTCGCTCTCGTCCTCCTCCTCGTCGCATGCGTCCACGCTGGAGACAGTCTTTCGAGATATGAAAATATTGCCTGAAAGAGACAATTCCTCCGATTAACTAATATAACCGAGACGAAACATTTAAAAACAGCAACGGCCAGCTACAAAGAGACGCATCTCACGAGAGTACCGGCTTTAAAACACATTAATAAACACTAAAAGAGCGGCTTGCATGCTTCTCTCCTCCACAGATAACTGAAGAGAACACATTCCACTGAAGTCTCCTAGTGTAGAAACGGTTAGATTTCAGTCTTACTGGGCTTGATGTCCATGTGGACAAGCGAGGACGAGTGGATGTACTTGAGGCCACGCGTCACCTGCAGCAGCAGGTCTTTCAGCTCCAGCTCAGACAGGAAAGTGAGCTGTCGGCGGTTGGCGGCCGTGATGTCCGAGAGGGTGCCACCGTTGCAGTACTCGTTCTGGATGAGCATGTGGTCGTCCTCGGCCCAGGCCGAGTAGTAGCGCACCACGTGGGGGTGCTGGCCCAGAACGGCGTGGGCATACACCTCCCGCAGCGCATTCTGCCTGCAGAGGGACAACACGGGCGTGTTCAGACAAGGCACTTCCTCATTTCATTTCAGCTGATCTATTAGGCTATAAGACACAACATTTCATGCTATTGAAACTATTGATGGACTACGTTAATGTTGATGGCAACAGAAGGATGGTTTGAGCAAGGCATCCGCACAGAACATCCAGATAAACTGACTTACTCATCTATGGATCCGGCCAGGGGCTTCTTTGAGCGCTTGATAGCGTAGATGCAGCCATCCAGTCTTTTCACACACTTGAAGACGGCGCCGTACTGCCCGCAGCCAATCTTCTCCAGCTCATGGAACTCCGAGGTGTACCTGGACTTCATGTTGCTCTCCATCATGGTGATCCTCTGGGAGAAGATGAGGGGGATTTAAATAACAACACGTGCTGCCGTTACCGCACATCCCACACAGTCTAGTCATGTGCAAACGAACATCAGGTGGAGATCTCTGCTAAAGGGGAAAACAACAAGCCTGCCAGTGAACCTAGTAGATCAGCATGTTATCGAATCATTATTTTCCTACATGCTTTGACGTCCACATACTTTCTAAACTGCCTAAAGTGTGCAATTTGCTAAACTCAAGTGATCAAATTACACTCCAGAATGAGGGGCCCTCTGCCACCCCCGGCTTACATTTTGGGTGAAAAAAAAAACACATTTTAGGTGGAGAGAAAATGTGAAGACTCCAAGCAAAATAAATTAGCTCCTACAACCCTATAAAAAAAATATATATATAAACCAAGGTGAGAGGATTAAAATCAGAAGTTCGCCAACCTTTCCTGGGCAACCCCAATAATCTCACAATTTCACTGAAGCCTTGAACCATCCCACCTCTATCCAAGAGTCACAAGATTGATAATGACAAGTGTGTAATGTTCAGGTGTGCCAGCTTTAAAATATATCTAATACATGGAATGGCTGGGGGTCCTAAGGAGAGGTTAATGTTCCCACACAGTGACTAAATACATAGCAAAATGAAATAACTACCTTTGGCGGGGGAAGGATTTCTTCCTCCGTTTCAGCATCACTTCCCTCCATGTCCTCACCACAGGAGCTGAATAAGAAGAAAATGTTTGTTAGCACCCCTTTGAACCCCAGAGGGCAGTAGAGAAACCATCTCACACACAGCCTCCGTTCTATAGTGACCTTGACCCTGTCTAGGTTTCCTGACAAAAATGTTTTTCCTTACTCCTACCTAGTCAACGGATTGAACTAATCTCGAATCAACAATGGGCTACAATCCGTGTACATGGCATATGGAAAAATCCAGGTATCAAGTGATAAGACAAATCCCTATGTGATCAATTAATATATTTGAAAAATGGTTCAACGTATATGAAAATAATCCTATATTCTAAAATTGCTTAAGAGGTCCTAATTTATAATTATGCATGATGAATCCAGTTTTTCAAAGCTTAAGGATTCCTAATGTCAAAAAATGCTTAAAAGTTTAGTTCAACCTCAAATCAAGTTTCCAAAAGGTTAATTGCGTCATATTTAACGGCCTGAAGCTATTATTATTAGTTTTGTCCAAATTCATGAATTAAAACCACTAAAATTACAACTAACATAGCATATATTGCTTGGTGATGATGTCATCTAGAAAAAATAACCACACAGAACTAGATACTGTGGTCAGTAGCTGTTAGCCTATTGTCTTGTGTAGAATTTAGAATTGTAGAAATGTGGTAAAGATGCCTTTGAATTGTTAGAATTGCTGCATTGTGTCTGAGAATGTAAGAAAGTAAGAAAACATATGTGGATTCATTACATTTGTGAACAAAACTGACAGTTAAACATTCTAAGTATCAGCGTGGTTAAAAATAAGTCTATTGTAAAAAAAAAAAAGCATCTCAGGAAAGACAATGTCACAGGGTTCTCTGAGGTAAATGACACCATCAGCTTTTCATTTGAAGCCCTTTCAGGTCAGTTTCCTTTTGCTAGATCAGGACACAGTCTCAATTTGTGAATGGGGAGAGGTTAATGATGCCAATTCCAGACTATAACATAAGTAAAAGAATGGCTTATCTTGAAATATGACACCATCGGCCGAAATACACACCCAGATAAGGGTCATTTCAGGCAAAAATAATTTTAGGTCAAACTATCCCTTTAACAAGTCCTATGTTCTAACAATAGTACTTAGAGTGACATACTCATTCCAGTGTGCTCTTTTCCGGTTTGTCCTTTGTTGAGTGACAGACTGGATGAGGAGGGACTCTGGGGTGAAGGGGTTGATGTTGACTAAAGGGGTCTGGTTTCTCCTGACGTCTTGACCAGTTTTTCCAGTTGAATCCACATTCCCAAAGAGGGCCACTCGCCTACTTGAGGATGCTGAGCTGGCAGTTCGGGCTTTATTGAGCAAACTCTACAAATGACAGAATTAACATTATTCAAAGTTTCATTGAAGTTAAATTAAACAATATACTTATCAAAGCACAACACCACATGGATCAAGTGAGAAAGGGCAGGCATGTCCAGACATGAAAAACACTTCCATGAGTCATGCTGACTGACTGGGTTGAGTTATATAATATGTAATTGGGTCATTACCATTATGCAACCCACAGCTAGGGTAGTAAGGGCACCCTTCAAACATTTGGACAATATAGATTTCAATGAGTCATATGGCTGACTGCCAGAGTTTGAGTACAGTACTGGGTGTATTTACCATAAAATAGGGCAAATGGGTGTTAATATCGTCTATCTTCACTTTTATTCAAAAGTGGTTTTAGTTGTTAGATCGAGATGGCAGCTTTTTATGATGTGATTGTGCAATACTACATAAGCCTACACATCTAGCCTAAATCTAGCCTTGATTTTTTTTTAAACTAACCTAAACATTTGAAAATATAATATTTCTGTTAGGCTGTGTTTTGTAATTTGCGTGACTCCAAACTGGGGTATTTCGTTCTTAACGATCAGCTACGTACAAGCTCTTCCTTACAACCACTATAAAATAAATACAAATCTGAGAATGGCAAGGCTATACCAACGCATGAAGTGTTAACCACAAAATGATAACTGTCAACACGGATCCAATATTTATATGAACAATCTTAACGTTCATAACGTTAATTAACTAACAAAAACTGTATTACCCCAGTAATGGTTTTAGACCCGCATGGCAACGTGAAAAAGCTTTTAATTGGCTGCATTAAAAGTTAACAAACCTTTGGCGTGTGTGGTGTATCAAAAAGACGAAGTTTTCTGAAGGTTTTGTGTGGCGGTGTGTCCGGGCAGTCTGGAATAGGTGAGCTCGAGACCTCCCCGTCGTCCGGGATATAAGACCGATCCGGTGAACTGCCGTACAGTCTGGAGCTTTTCCGAGGTGATGGTGAGCCCCTCGAGAAAATAACGTTACTTGTGGACTGAGGGTGAGACGGAGAACCGAATCCTTCTTCATCCCATAGTTCAACATCACCGTCCACACCCGTCCGATTAATAAGGGGGCTACTGTCCTCGAGTCGTTTGTCGACACTGTCCCTTCTCTGATGCATTGGAGAGTCCAGTTCAGTAAATCCAGATTCAGCTCCTGTACTGCTGTTACCATCTTCGATTGGTTCGTCTTCTTCATCGCTCGGCGTAAACTGTAACTTTTGACGTACTATTGCTTGAGCGTTTGGAGACGAACTTCCATGCCGACGACCGCGACTGAAACTCTGCATTTTCATTTAAACACTGGCTATCACTTCTTGTTTTTGTAACCAACGGTTACTTAATATGCGTACTGTAGTATGTAACTTACATACGAAACTACAATTATCTTGAAAATGTTGTAAAGTTAAGAGTCACCCGGCTGTGCACAAAAAAATAAAGAAAACCGCGGAGCCGTCTAGCAGTCACGCACAAGTTTGTTAGCGAATAGAAATAGTAGTAACTACTTCGGTCAAATGACTGCAACATAAAATGTCACTCAATCACAAAGTTCTCTTAACAGTAAATTCCACAAATACCTTCTATTAGACGGGTCGTAGGTTCATCTGACTACATTAAGTCTCAAGTCAAGATGTATATTGTAGCGAAACAGCTACAGTAACTTCACACGCCCCTGCCGTTGAAGTTACCTAGCGGAAAATGGCTGCGCAGTCAAACACAGCTTCTCCTCGTCCAGAAACCAGTGAATGGAAATCGGAATGTCGTAATCTAAACAAACATGAAATCGAAAACTCAAAAACGGATTCATATATGTATATTAACGCGTTAACTAGATAGCGAAGCGTCTTATCACAACAACTTATTAGCTAGCTGGCTATGTTTACAAAAATGGTTTCAATGAATGTCGGAGCTCCTCCTATATCACGCGGGTAGGTGAAGGGCTTCCCGCGACCGTTAGTCAGATGACCTTTTCCCCAACCAATGAGAAGGAACAATGTGCATTTAAACTATGGGCGTGAAAGTAGATGCCACTGAATTAATGGTACCTATTATGGCAAGCCTTTTTAACATTTATTCGCTAAACTGGATATCCGCAACATAATTTAGCCTAGTCAAAACTCAAATTCAGGATATCTATAACGTCATTCTGACTAGTCCAAACGACAGTTGGAGATATCTGTAATTCAATTTTGACAAGTCAGTTTTAACGACTATTGCCATTCATGTATATGGGGTTTCTCATTACAGATATCTTTAAATCAGTAGCAGATATCGGCAATGTCTATTGTTGATATCTTCAACTGAATTGTGACTAGTTGTAATTACAGTTCCAGATATCTGTCATTTCATTTAGACTAATCACGATTCCAGTTCAAGACATCTTAAATCCACTTTCATTTTAAGATATCCAGATCATTCTTTAGAAATATCTTAAATAAAGTTTTAACTAGTCATAAATCAGTTTTAGATATCTTGACCTGGAATTACAGCCAGTCATAATGTAATTGTAGATATATATTATATCTTCGAATTAATTTTATTGGAGATATGTCAAATTGGAGCTATCCCAAACTTTCATTCTGCCTAGTCAAAATATAATTAACATATATCTTAAATTGGGGTTTTAGGCAAAATTATGTCGCGGATATCTGTAATTACACGTAGGAGTCCGAAGAGGAAGAAGTGGCTTGCTTGTATTCAAATGAGCTAATACTCTTTAACCGTATGTCAAGTATTAACCATTAAGTCAGACCTGCGTGAGGCAGAAGTTGTAGTTTTGACAGAATTGTCAGAGGCTGCAGGCCGTGCGCGACAGGCGCTGTTAGCAAGAAATACAGAATATTTACTTTCTTCAAAAATACTATTATTAAAAAATATATTGTTCGCCAAAACTCGATGATAAGCTCGTTCTATTTAATGACAATTTTTTACTATTCTATGATCTATCCACAACTGAAACCGCCATTGCTGCTAACACTGGAATGCGTTGCTTGGCTGTTATGATCTGATGCCTCGCATGAGAAACGTCATGCAAAACAATTCAAGTCACAATGACGTTTGAGATATCTGCAACTATTATTTTGTCTAGTCAAATCTAAATTACAGATATCTACAATTTCCAGTTGGGATGTGTGACGAGTTGTGTAGTTTTCAGTGAGGTCACTGCTGATAACTTTAATAAATTTTTTATTAAAACTAAATTACAGATATTTTAACTGTATATTTGACTAGTAAGAATGACGTGGCAGATATCTTGAATCAAAATTCTGACTAGTCACAATGTAATCACGTCTAGTCAAAATTACGGTGTTTATATCTGTCATCCTAATTCCGGATAGTCAAGTCAAAATGACGGTGTTGATATCTGTCATCCTAATTCCGGATAGTCAAGTCTAGCGAATAAATGTTAAAACTGCTTGCCTTGAGCGTTGGCTGTGTTCGACTCGATGACGTAGGGTTTACGCTCTGTGAAGATGAAATACGCAATATATGATTGGTCTAGTGTGACTCAACGTTTGATCTACAAAATTGTATTCAATATGCACGGTGATTTGTAGATCATTTAGCATTTGTCTGTAATTTGATCCTTCCTAAACATCCCGTTGATTCAACGTCGGTTTGGCGCAATATTAATTATTGGAACTAAGCATACCTTTTGACTATACAATGTAATCATAATGAAATACCAAATATTGTAGTTGAGAATATGGATTATACAAGCTAATCGAGACAAAGGTTTAAGATCTTAGCATTAATGAAAAAATGCAGCCCAAAAATCAAAACCAGACTCCACCTTTAATTCAGCATGCATTGCATCATTTTGGGCCAGTAATTACTGTGTTACTATCCAGCTAAAAAAGGAAAGTTTCAAACTTGTTATTTCTTGGCTAATAGAGATATTACAGTGATTCTACTTGGGTTATAGATTATGCACATATAAACAATTTAGAACACATCCAGAACAAAATGTTTGTTTTCCAAAAAAAAAGTCCAGAATATATTTTTTTATTAAAGTAAATGATCAAAAATCTTTGTAATAGTTCTTGTCCCACACACATACA
>JACXGJ010015099.1:0-13944 GCA_016801105.1 Esox niger | reverse complement strand
CCCTTAAATACTCTCTCATAATTGGGTTCACCTGTGTATGTAGGTCAAGGGTCACTGAGCTTCCCAAACCAATTTTGAGTTCCAATAATTGGTTCTAAAGATTTTGAAATCAGTAAAATGACAACAGTGCCCAAATGTATGCACATGCCTAATTTTGTTCGAACAATTATTGCACACTTCCTGTAAATGGTATGAACTTTGTTTCACTTCTCAAATATCACTGTGTTTGTCTCCTATATGATATATTTAACTGATTTTGTTTATCCTAAGGACCAACGATTTATGAAGGAAAATCATGGAAATTAACAAGGTTGCCCAAACTTTTGCAGACCACTGTAGCTTTGTGGCATGGTGGGTAAAACACAGCCTGTCACATAGGAGAATCTGGTTCGAATCCAGCGAGGGCACTAGCATTCATTACATTTAAGTGTAGACGGGCTGATCTGGGCTTGCCTGGTTCCTTTTATTGTCATTGTTTTTTGTTATGATATAATGATGAAAATATAATTTGACATCTGGAACATAGGTTGGTCATGAAATAAACTGAAAGGTTTAACAGATCAACCTTCTTTTTCTCACACACCTTTCTTCAACAAATTTCAAGCCCTCTTTATCTTAACGGAAGGAAGTATGGCTTGCACAAGAACAGTTCACTCTGCCTACCAGCATCACATCACATTTAGTTTAACTGCACATCCAGAGTGTCTGTGGACATTGTCAGCAAGTATGTTTGCAGCACTTCTCTTGTTTATTCCTGGTCTATATGCAGATGGGGTGGTTGTGCATGGTAAGGATGAAACGTTTTGTGTCTTAGAAGGAACATCTGTACAAGTGTCCTGCAGGTATATAATTGAAAATGACAGATTGAAAGAATTCTTCTTTTTTAACGTCAACAAGAAGATAAAATGGATGGACACCACCATTCCAGAGGATTTAGGGAATGATGATGAGTATTATGGCCGTTTGCAAATAAATGCTGTGGGGAGTTGGGATAGTTCTTCAAACAAACTTATCATCACTGATGTAAGACCATCTGACTCTGGTGTGTATAAGTGTAGAATTAACACATACAGATTAGGATGGAGAAACAGTGAATTTGGAACAACTGTTGATGTCACAGGTCTGAAGGTAAGGAGTGTGCAAGAGAGACAGAAAGTAACACTCACCTGTGAGACTAAATGTACTCTGAGTGGCAACTCCAAACCAACTTACATCTGGTACAAGAACGGACAACGACTAACCAACTCAATGACCATTAATAATAGCCTGTACCTGGATTCAGTCAGCACTATGGAGTCTGGCAGTTACTACTGTGCTGTGAATGAAATCCGTTCTCAGGCACGTTGTCTCCTGGGTAACTGTTATGATGTGAGATACAATGAAAAGACAATCTGTGCCTTAGAGGGGACATCTGTGGACCTGCTTTGCACTTACACACACCCCAGTGGTCAGACTGTCACACAGACCCTTTGGTCCAAAACCATGGATCCAAGCAGGACGCCTGAAGACTTGGAGTATGGAGATATGGTGCAGTTCCGTGGAGATAATGAGACCGACTGCACCCTGAGACTCAAAGAACTGAAAAGGAGGGACTCAGCCAAGTACAGTTTCAGCTTCAAAACGCCACAAATGAGTTACAGTGACCCATTTAAGGTAACTCTGTCTATTATGGACATAAATGTACGTGTTGCTCCTAGTGTCGCCACAGAGGGAAAGGCAGTCTGGATCTCTTGCGATGTGTCCTGCATTCCAAAAGGCAAATCTACGGGCTTCATCTTCTATAAGAATAACGTTCGCCTGCTACGTCAAAACCAAAAGTTGATGATTCATCTAAAATCAGTCAGCAGTGAAGATGCGGGCATTTACTCCTGTGCATTGGTAGGTTTTGAGAATTATCGTGCCCTTGCATCTACACTCATTGTGAACTATCCTCCAAGGTCCACGACTGTGAAAGTCAGCAGGTCTCAGAATACAGTTTTGGGAAGCAGTTCAGTAAATCTGACCTGCGATAGTGATGCCAACCCACCTGTAAATGAATACATCTGGTACAAACAAAAGGGATCTGCAGTCAGCGTTTTACAGGGGGAATCAAAAAGTTACATAAACCCAGTGGTCAGTCTTAAGGACATTCACCAGTACTTTTGTGAGGCTAGGAATACGATAGGGGTTCAAAACTCTACCTGGGACCTCCCTAAAGATGTTACACAATCGTCTTTAATAGTTCCTGTACTGGTAGTCGTGGGTGTCCTAACTACTGGAGGTCTTCTGCTCTTTGGCCACTATATACTAAAGAGACGACACCGCAGAGAAAGCATTTATAAACAGACAAAACATTCTGTTACCCAGAGAGGACATCATGTCATAAGTCATGCCTCAAACACCATTGTAAAAGAGATTGAGTATAGAGAAAACATATATTCTGACCCTGATGAGTATGCTAATGTACAGGATGACACCTACACAGCTCTTCAGGGAGACCCTGGCCACAGTGTGTACAATACCATCACAAAGAGAACATCACCTTAAAGAGTGAAAAGCAAACCAACAACAACAAAATTTAGTAAAGCCTTTCATCTTTTGGTGCATCTTTCACATTGACCTGTATGGGATTGTCACGGGATGATGATGATGATGATGATGATGACTAGCGCCGCCATGCACTCCCGGTTCCCGTCCCTACATGAACTCACCCCGGACTCATTTATTTGCTGGTCTCCCATAATCATGCACACCAGATACCAATCAAGTGAGTGTTTAAATGTATCCCTCTGCTCCCCCTTCTTGGATATTGCTGCTATTTGTCACATGTATTTGGTGAGTCTTAAGCTGTTTTAAGTCAGCACTTTACTTTGTATCAGTTTATTTTTTGCATTCTGTGTTTGTCCTATTAAGGTTAACATTTCAAAGCAAATAAACCTGTGCCTGGTTCCTTGACTCAACCACCATGTTACAGGGAGGAACTTTAGCACTTAAGTTTATACTGGAAGTCCCATTGCTGTTATAAATGTTTGATAAACTTGATGCTTAGATAAGAGACATGGAGAATTGTTATTTTTTGGAGAAATGTGTTGACCACAGCTGAATTCAGTTATTCATGAATGCCATACTTTGCCAAATACATACTCATAATCTATTGTTATGAAAGGGCAAAAGAGAAGCCTGTAACTATTGCAGGCTTGATTAATCTTGATTGCTAATGTAGCTTATCTACCAAAGTATGCTAGTGTTTGAGCAGGGTTGGGCTGAACTATGAATGTGTAAAGCAACCTTACCTGACTGTTTTGTTAGCTTTTGATTCTGTCACAATTAATCTTTTAATCTTTTTTTCATCTGCCTTGGGTTAACAGCCGAAATAGCCATTTCTGTTTATTGTCCCAGTGCTATGGAGGGCACTGTATGTATACAAAGTAACAAGAAGTTAGGTAGTTAGTAACAAAGATCCACCTGTCCTGTACCAGAATGATGGGAAGGAATGTATAGAGAAGGCTTGGAACGGCTCATGATCCAAGGCATACCACATCATCTGTAATTCATGGTGGAGGCAGTGTGATGGCATGGGCATGCGTGGCTTCAAATGGCACAGGTTCACTAGTGTTTATTGATGATGGACAGAAGACATAATCAATCACATAAAATCTGAAGTGTATAGGGACATTGTCTGCTCAGATTCAGCCAAATTCAGTTAAGTTGATTGGACGACGCTTCACTTGACAGATGGACAATGACCAAAACATGCTCCAAATGCACACATGCATATCACTTGCTGGAGACAAAATGTAAGTCAGAAAGACCCACAAACGACTGAAGACTGCTGCATCTCAGTTGTTTCATTTCAAAATCCATTGTGGTGGTGTACAGATCCAACATCATGAAAATGTCTATGTATCTGGCCAACTGAAAAGTGCTCTCCCAAATGTGTCAAATGAGACTTGTCATTTCACAATTACTTGGGTGTTTGTTGTGACAGAGCCTTTATACTTTTGTATATTTTCTGTATTAAAGGTTTTATGTAGCACTACAGTGAGTGGTGATTGATATATGACCTTGTTGCTCTACCACACTCTCTGTGTGTTTAAGAGGTGCGCACTTTGTGACAGAAGTCAGGTTTAGGCACAATTTTCAAGATTTGTTGTTATTTTCCTTTAATCCATAAAACAGCTTATTGTTCATCCATAACAAGGTATTTGTGAGGGCTGCAGCAATATTCATATTACACAATCAGCTGACATTAATACAATGTTTTTTGTCCAATTATGTTTATTATATTTTGGTATATAATCAGCCAGTGCCGATTGCTGTCTGATTGGTGCATGACTACAATTTGTACCAGACACATTTTTAACGGGTTTCTCAACTGACTATCTTTTGCTGAGTCAATATGATGAAGTTAATATTTTGCAACCGGTGATTGTATCATCTGCATGCACAGAAGCATTGCTTGGATCACAATACATTCAGGGCTTAGCCCCCCCAGGACAAAGTACAGGGTTTTGAATGTTCATGAGAACAAGTTTTATGTACATTCTCATAGCCTACACGTCTACATTGTCATATTGTGCAATCAGAACTATAGATGCATAGATAAGAGCTATGTTGTCATTTATTTTATTAGTCAATTTAGATCCGGGGCTATTGATAAAAGATCTGAGGCTATAACCCCGGAAGCCCAGGTCTAACAATGCCATTGTGCATGTATATTCAGTTTGGCACGTTGCATCCCTTCTTCTGGGACAAAAACAGGAGCTAAAATTAATCTCTGGGGTGCAACTCTATGTCAAGGATGCTAGACTTGCTTTTACATATACACATTGTGTTTTGTCTGCAAGATGATTTCTCAACCAATTCTCAGCCCCATTACCAGCAGCAATATTACAGCATGCAGTAAGACTCATCTGACACACCCATATAATTATTAATGGCATTTTAAATGGTTTGGTAGTCTAAGTTTAAGCTACACCGCAATAATGTCTGTAGAATTCTCAAATATTTTTAAGGATGAAGCTCTTTGATTGGTCTGTTATAGAATTAAGTGGTTTTGGTTCTACTGATTATGACAAACCGAGTAAGTGGAGCTAGCCAAAAACAACGACAGTGGCTAGAGAAATAGACAGCCATGCAGGGGAGTGGTGATCAAGCCACGCCAAAGTCAAAACAAATAATGCATTAGGATTTGTTCAGGACAGACAGAAATGTTGCTGGCTACAACCTTCAGTATCGATGTCATAGTAGCCTAAAATAAAACTGCAGTTATTGCAACTATTTCTGGTGGATTTTCGAAATACGCATCAATACAAGCATTTTGCAGTAATGTAGACCAGAACCCCTTTGGGAGTAAAAGAGAAGGGGTTTTCATCTTTTCACTTGAAGAAAAAGTCAGTTTTTGTCACCTGTATTGATAGTTATTTTATCAATGTGATTCACAAATGAAAGAAAAAAATACATTGTAGTGCCATGAAATGAAATAACTTTGGCAGTGTAATGTTAACCTTCAGTCTCGCTAACAACTGCTCAATTGTAATGACTATTTCAAGTGGTAAGTTTGTAGATAGTAGTAAAAACTGCATCATGTCATTAGAGTGAGGCACTTTAAATAAATGTATTAGAAAAGTGTATTAAGCGCATCTCTACACCTTTACTTGTAATTTTATTCGTGGTTTCAAGATTATTGTATATAATTCCTAAAATATTATCATTTCAAAATGATGCTCATATTTGTGTATTGATTTACTTAAACCCAATGCTTTATGTTAAGTCAAAAATTCAACATCAGCGAAAATGTGTCTTTTACTCCCAATGTTTCTCCCTAAGCTGCAAACATAATGTGTCCCCCATGCATGTGCCAAACAGTGTCCCATGTCTTCAGAACCACTCGCTTTAAAAATTAGAATTTCAGTGCTAACTGAAACATGATGGTAATTATATTAATAGATTCTGATTTATTTGGCACAGTGCATATCAACTGTGCAAGTCCATGCATGTTACATACTTACCAATCCCGTCCAATGATCTGACATGATGAACACCCATTTCCTATCACCATGTCCACTCAGGGTGAATTAAATGCATTCTGTGCAGTTAAGGATAGGTTATCTCATACTAAGAGCCCCAAGACAAACTCTGAGTATATGTTAATTTACTACATTTAAACGGGATGTTGAAAAGGCTTCCAAAAATAGTGGTACCAAAAAAGCATGAACAAAAGAGAGTTATTTATTAATTATAATTAAATTCTGGTAGTAATGCTGATAGAATTCCCATATGTGGATGTCTCTATTGAATTCAGTGCATACATTTCTTAAAAGCATCTTTTTGAGCTCCACAATGTAGGGGTCAAGTATGAATGTTCACGCAGTCAGGTCCGCTGAGAGAGGAAGCAGAAGCCAGTATCTTGACGTACTTGTGGATGATAGCATCTATCGCTCCCAGGCTCACCCTATGGTAGCTTTGAGGCTGCAGAGACTGGGAAAGGTCCACACCAACCCCTAGCCCAGTGTCCTCTTCCTGGGTATGTGATGGTACAGGTTGGAGGGTTATGATCTTCTTCAGCAGGCAGGAGAGCTGGGGACTAAGCAGCAGAACAAGGGTCCCACCCACACGGAGAACTCTGAGAAATAAACCCGACCAGGTACAGGCGTTTCATTAAAACCGATTGCCTAAACAGACTGCCTATTTGTCATCAAGTTTGTATTCACAATGGTCTACTGTTAGAGACATTGTAAATATCTTACTCATTTCATCATTGCAAAAACTTATGAATTGAATTACAGCATAAGATAGTAAGATGGAAGTGTTGTTTTCATTCTCTACAGGAAAACAGGAAATAAGACTTCTAATGGTAAAAATTACCTGATGACTAGAATATCAGAGCTGTGGTTAGGGTGATAAGAAAATGCATATATTTGTTCTTGTTTTCTTCACGTTTCCTGTCTTCCGCTTATGTTGCTGAGTAGGTAAGTGGACGAAACGTAGACAATGGGCAGACAAAGAGCAACATGCCCCAGGTGTCACATTATAACCGTCTCAGTCACCAACATGAAGAAAGAAATGTATGACAGAGCGGGATGAGGAGGTGTTCAGAGTTGTTTACTGACAGGTATAATATTTGTTTTTCCATTTTATTGGAGCTCTCTGAATAAACGCTTCAAGACCAGTTCTCTGTTATTGTCGTTCTTTCAATTTGTTACTTATAGATTGGAGTCTTATAACTACTAACTAGTGATCATAAACCTGACATTACCTCAACAAATTACAACATACACGTTTGTTGTATTCTACAACAGGTCAAAATCTGTATAGGATAGGAGGAAATCTCTTATTTAATACAAGTTAAGAGAGAGAATGTAATTGCGTACAATGAATTTCTAAGTAGCTTCCAGGTTTTATTTCAGTTTCAAAGATTATACCATGTTGTTGAAATGGTAATGTAAAGAGAGAATCGTAAACAAGGTCCATATTAGTCAAGGGAAGCGGAAACAGGTGGGAAGAAAGTGATCCGTACATGCCCAGAAAATAGTAAAGATTTGAAAAAAGCACAATCCACAACTGAAACCATTCCTATCGGAACATTTCCTGCATATTCAATGTTTATCTGTGCAATGTTGAAATAGGTATGGGGTTTAATTCAGTTACCTTTCCATCTCATTTACAATCACTGGCAGAGAGGCAGCCATGTCAGTTTTGCTGCCAAACCTCTTCCCAAAAGGGATGTCACAGACAATGGCATCCACACTACTTGAAGGTAGTGGAATATCTTAAGACAAGAGAAAAATAGAAGGAATAAAAAAGGAGGGCTAAATAAAAAAACAATGCAAGTTCAATTGGTACATGAACTAAAAACATAATTTGATCTCTGAAATAATAAAATATTCATACGTCATTCAGTTTTCTTGAAAGTCAGACCAGGCATAAAAGCGGGTGTGGATTGACATACCCTTGCATGATGCCTGAAGGAGTTCCATCCGATCCCCGAGCTTCGAAAACTCCCCATTCTGACAGGCTTTAAACAGCTGAGACTCATCAATGTCCATACCCATGAAAAAGGCATCCTGTACATAGAAGAACCGCTATGAATTTCTGACCCAAACAAACCAAAACTGACAACTCTGTTATATGCATTGTGAGAAGTCACCTAATCACTGATTGAAGTAGCATGCCATATAACAGTATCATCACACCAACTCTAGGGGACCAAAACTGAGGGCAATTCATTTTGTTTCCGTAACCAGTAGTACCGCAAACTTAGAGGTTCACAAATCTACATCGAATTAAGGGAAAACCTTTGGCACAAGAATCTATAGTACATCCAACTAATTAGCTAGATATATTCACACACTGTACACTGTCTTAAACATACAAATATGTTCAACCCATAGCTACTTTCCCCTAAGTTTACCACATTAAGCTGTCTAGTCAGGTGGATAAGTAGCAGTAATGGGCAAACTAAAGATGACTAATGCTACAGTAATACAGTTGTGCTCAAACGATTGCATACCCTTGGAAAATTGGTAATATATGTGCCATGTGTAAAGAAATGTATTTCTTATGGGATTCACATTCAACTGTAGGTCATAACAGAATGTCACAATCATAAAACAAGGCAACAAAGAAAAAAATGAACTGATCCCTGTTCAAAAGTCTGCATACTTTTATTTCTTAATACTGTGTAGTGCCCCCTTTAGCATCAATGACAGCATGCAGTCTTTTATAATAGTTGTATATGAGGCCCCGGATTTTTGCAGGTGGTATAGCTGCCCACTCGTCTTGGCAAATGCTTCCAGGTCAAGCAAAGTTCTTGGTCGTCTTTGCATGAACTGCATGTTTGAGATCTCCTCAGAGTGGCTTGATGACATTATGCTCAGGAGACTGTGATGGCCACTGCAGAACATTCACCTTTTTCTGCTATAATCACCTGCAATGACCAAAGCCATTTGCAAGACTTTGGTCATTGTCGTGCTGGAAAGTCAAAGAGCGTCCAAATGCGCAGCTTTCATGCAGAAGAATGCAAAATTCTTCTAGCCATTTCGGTTGAAATCTTTCATTGTCTACCTGATCTTGGCTTGGTATCCATTTTACACTTCTTAATAAGTGATTATACAGTATTAACTGCATTTGAAAGGCTTTGGATATCTTTTTATATCAATTTAAATCATCATTAAGTTCCATTACCTTGTTACGCAGGTCTTTTGGCAGTACTTTTCTGCTCCCCATTGCTCAGTATCTAGCCTGCTCAGTGCATCTATGTGAGAGCTAAAGAACTCATTGACTATTTATACACAGACACTAATTGCAATTCAGTAAGCCACAAGTGAGGGAAATTCACCTTGAATTGTCTTTTTCTCCTGTGTGTGTCACCTTGTGTCTGTAACACTCAAGGGAATGTAAACCTTGACTGAGTGATTTCGGTTATCATTATGATTTAAAAAGGAGCCAAAAAACTATGCAATAATTATCATATGATCCCCATCCTTAAACAAAATACATATTTTTTTGCATGATATTTTCAAAAGCAATGCCAAACTGTCATAATTTCTGCCAGGGTATGCAAACTTATGACCACAACTGTTTATTATAGTTCTGTCAGAAATGAACAGCATAACATATCAGTAATACTGTTTGTATGAGGTGTAATAACCTGGCAAAGAGTGAGAGGTTAATGTCAGAACACAACTGCGTGCTTGAATTCAGTAATCTTTTTGCAGAAATGCTGAGTAAATACATGAAATGTGGCCACCTGCTTTCAGACATCAACCTCATGTGTTAAGCATGCCATCTCAAACCTCTTTAGTGTGTGAGAACTCCAAATCAGTCTGTCATGTGGAAATACTTACATTTTCAAAAGTAATTTCAAGTCAGTTACTATTTTGTGTCGAATGTTCACAGAATTCACATAATTAAACATGACACGATTAACATGACATAGCTCAAAAGAACGGCATACATGGTTAATGCAAATATCTTACCTGATATTCATAGGCGGCTTCCAACAGAATAGTTCCCACTCCACACATTGGGTCTAATACACGAGAGCCGGGCTGATTAAGCAAGAAATGACATTCAGAACACACCAGGCAAAGGGAAGGATGGAAGAAAAAAACAAGGTATTCGGTCCTTTGAAGTTCACACCATATCTCAGAGCAAAACCAGACATAGCTACCTTGACATCAGATAGAGAGGCCATGGCCCATGCTATGGTGGATCTAAGCCCAGTAGATTTCATATAACTTCGGTTGGCTAAAGGAAGCCTGAAGAACAAGAATGGAAACCATGAACATGGCAACAGTAATATGGCTTGCCCATAAACGATGCAGCCAATGAGGGCTGCATCGTTATGTATTATTCATTTAGACTGATCCTCTGACCCCAGTCTTATCCATTGTGGGGGACAAATATTAGAAGCGTGACTAATGGAGATAAAGAAATAACCAAAAACACTGAAAATGGTTGACCACACAGAGGGCAATGGCACATTTTGAGGATGTCACCAACCTGAGGAGAGGTATCCCAAGGACACAGTGGTCATCACTTATATAAACGTTCACCTACAATAGAAAACATTCAAAGGAGAAGAGAGAAATGCTAAGTTAAATATAAAACGTCAAAAATAAAACCTAGCATTTTCATATAATACTCAAATGCTCAATTTCTTTAAAGGTCTATGCGTTGACTATTCATCAGAAATTATCTCCCAGTGTAAGTTATGAAGATAAGGGACAAGCAATATAACATCCCTAACAGTTAGGTAAATTATAAATTAAGTGTTAAAATGACACGCATCATTGTTTATTTTGTGGCCAAAGTGCTTCAATTGACCATAGCGCCCAGTTGCAATCCCAGTTCTAATGCCATATGACAATTTTCAGAAATGGTTGGGTTGTTGGGTATCAAGGCATTTCTTTCCTGGAAACCCTTTACAATCGGCTATTGGCATTGAGTGGGATAAAAGCATATGTTGAATTACTTAAATGTATCATTTAAATCTAGATTATAGGCTAAGGCTAATTCCATGTTATGGTGATTGTAATTGTAGACATTCTCCTCCAATCTGTCAACAAAGCAACTAGTCAAGGACTAGGTGCTTTGTTGACAAATGTTATCAATTATGCCCCTTTAGGGTTAAACTAAAATGTGAAACATCTGTAGCTGCCTAAGTTTAGCAAATCTTGACACACATCAATTGTTTGCTAAGTTTGTGATTTTACTGCAATTGCAACAGACATAACAAGGAATAGGTGTATATCTATAATCTATATTTAAGTTAGGTAGCAGAGAGCCAAAGCAATGAGTTCTCTCCCAATGTGTAAATAAAACTCACATCCCTTTCAGTGAAAGTACCATGCTCTACCAACACAGATATCCAGGACTTCAATCTACATGCATGACCACTGAAGAGTTACATGGACCTAACAATTTCAAAAGCAAGAAGGTCAGGCAAAGAAATCTGAGAATCTTCTCACATGTTGCGGTAATCATCCAATGATGACCATTACCTCCAGATCTGGTCTCCTCAGGTCAACTCTCCAGCCGAGCTGTCGGCTCACCGCAGTTCCAAGGATCCTGCTAACATCCTGGAGAGACAGACGCCGCTTTAGACATAACTACAAACAGGACCGTGTCAAATCCTCTATTTCAAAGCCCCTGTGCTCTTGCATACAATCCCAAGTCAACAGGCTGAGGTGAGATTTACATCTGTGACAGAAAGCTTCTCTCTTCAAAGGCGCGTACCTGGGTGGTGAAGCGCCGGGATAGGGCTCCGCTGCACCGACAGCTCACTCTGAAGGACACTGGTGATGCCTGGTGACTGAAACCAACCCCGGCATCACTTTGAGGCTCACCATCAAGGTCACTGTCAATATTATCCACTCTAACTGTGTCCCCGCCGACACAGTTCCCACTCCCACAGTCTTCTGTTGAGGACAAGTGATCTTTTCTCAGTTCTAACTCTTGGCTCTCACCCCCTAGAGCCAGTTTTGGTTGGTCAGGTGGAGACCCCTCAACCACGCTCTCTTCCTCCTCCTTCCTCTTTCTTTTTCTTCCTGCTAGGAGCATGCTCGCTGTTTGGTCGCTTCTTTTCAGGTCCCCCTGCAGCCGTTTCCAGGACAGTACAGCTCTGGTCCAGTCATTCCCATCACCCATGAGCCTTGAATGGATCTCAGGTGCTGTCATAGCTGAGTGTGGGATAGAAACATGAATGCATTATCACCAGAAATAAAGTTCAGTTCAATACAAAAGCTAAATGTAATTATTTAAATGAGAGGATAGACAGAATATTTGTTACCTGAATGGGCAGGGAGAGGTATGCATCGCTTAAGAAGTAAAAATAGTCTCTCTGCAGACTTCAGCTCCCTCACATGTTCTATTCCAAATGTCGTGGTGAAGAACACTTTTCCAGGGATGTGATCTACCTGAACAACATTATCAAAGTAGAAGATTAGAATAACTCAATATCATGTTGCCAGAGAACACATCGAGAGCCAGAGAACATTGATAACAAATTCTCCAGTCACATAAAAGATCTATCAATTAAATTGCTCAATAGCCAGGTCTGCAAATGTTGAAATTTGAAAACACTGTACAATAGTTTTGCAGATCAAGTACTAATAAAATGTTTCTACAGACATTTCAACAATTAGCACACACCACATGCACTTTGGACCAGTAACCACTATTTATTTTTGCCATGTTCTTTCTGCTTTGATTCCAGGTCAGGGGGTATTCAACTCCTTCCAGACAAATTCCAGGACTTTTTTTTCTGTTCTACCACATCTTGAATTGCACACAACTGGTGTTAAGTCAGTCCCTGATTAGTGGGTTGAAAAGAAACATGAAGTGAAAGTGGCTATGAGGTCCAGTGTTGAGTCTGAATGTTCTAGGTTACCATTCGCCTAGCTGAGCAAAACATACTATACTCCACCAGTTCTTGTTTGAGTTGAGTGTATATGCAGTATACTATAGGCATATATAAATATACACACATTTTCTGATATTCATAGTGCTGACCTGGGACCAGCTATTCTATTTTGGGTTTGGGATTATTATAAATATGTTATTGAGCTCAGTGGGATTATCAGGTGACTACCTCATGAAGATGGTTGAGAGAATGCAAAGACAGGAAAATGTTATCTCAAATTTGGGACTAGCAATTGCTGAAATACAGCTAGTATTTATTAAATAATGACTCGTAACATTAAGATATTCACTAGTCTAACGAACAAGTATCATGTAATACAGTTTTACTATCAAAAGTGGAATAGTTACAATTAACAATTGGAATAGTTAATAGTAACTAAAGAATAAGTACTCGCAACTTTGAAATAATGTCTAATAAAGTTCCAGTGAAAATATTTGAAAACGGTTTGCCATTACTGCACTATATTTTAATGTGGTACTACTGTAGCTAGTGCTGTACACTCACATCTTGGGCTGCAAGTTTGGTCTTCACCTCCTGAAGCAGGAAATATTCCATACCGTTACCAGCAGTGCAATAGAATTGTAGAGCACACGGCGGACAACTGGAGTCGTTCATAAGGATCACTTTCAAAAAGCTAGTCTATACGTTAAAGTCTATAAAAGTACGAATACAAAAGCACCACCATACCAACTTGTACTGATCATATGTAATCAGCGTCTTGTGAGCAACATTAAAAAATCACTTCCGGGTCACGAAAATTAGGATTTTTTCAAAATAAAAGAGACCAAAATATTACTTTAAAACTGATATAAATAGAGTTTATTAATTGTTTAATAACATTTTCCTCTCGAAACATAGAAAACAATTCATGTTTGACCATATTAAAGAGTAAATTCAATAAAAAGTGGGTATTAAAACACATTCCAGGGGCAAAATTCACGAAATGCCGATGACTGAATATGGAATAAATATTGCCTCACTGCTAATAAACTATTGAATATTCCACAGAGAAAGCTATGTAGGAACTGCTCAGGAGA
>JACXGJ010015098.1:0-13946 GCA_016801105.1 Esox niger | reverse complement strand
CTCCCTCCCTCCCACCCACCATTATAAGACAAAGAAAAAGATTTCTGCTCTTTTGTGTTGAACAGCTCAGGCCTTAGCAGCAGTCAGGATGTTTTCCCTGCCCAGAAAGTCCATCCAGGTCCAGTATACATTAGATTGCAGTGCCGCGCTTGTTTACATATTTGTTTTCTTTCCAACCACTGATTAGTCTCATTTGGCCTGGATGGTTTCATGCTAGATTTAGCATTTCCATTCGACACACTTCCAGCTCTGTTTTATCTGGTAGTTTCTTCAGGGAATAACATCTGCCCACTTAGTTGCTTGGAGGAAGGAGAGAGGGAGCAAGAGTATTCTGAAGGGTTGGGAAGCAGAAGGAAAACGCGCGCGGAAAAATCTCACTCATGAAGATGAAAAATGACAAAGAATTATAGTGATGTGGGGGAAAGATCTGCTAGTGAAGAGACGGCCCCAGAACAGTCTTACCACAGACAAGCTGTACAACAAACAACAGCATGCCCCAATCTATTCACAGCATCAAAGCCAACAAGATGAAGGTCTTCATCCCCAGCGCAGTACAGAGGAACACCAACCATGTTTTCTTATGCAGTTTTTGCATAAAGTTGTATGAAAAACACCACAACAGGTGTGATTGAAGTAGGAAGTGTCTGCAAAATATAACATTGACAGACAGTTTATTCTACATGGCGGGATCTTTTGTGTGGGTCAAATAAATGTTTCTAGAAAACATCAGTGGATGCAAATATTGGCAGGAATATTTTCATATTAATGTCAACTTGGAATCATTACATTTTATGTTCTTCCAACTTCACCTCTGCAAAGAAAGCAATTACTTTTGTAGTTTTAGGTAAATGAAGCTAGTGACATGAGTCCACCATTTAGGGCTATCCACTTGAGTATTGTTTGGCTTATTGAGGCTACTAATATAAATAAATTATGATGGTGGAGTGTAAATACCCCAGGATGAGCATATGATATGATGACTGATGCATGGCTGTTCTTGTACCTTGTACTCATTTACTCAAAAGGGTCTTGGGAGCAGATCATGACAGTAACTCTCAACTCTGCAAGTCCACAATAATGTGGTCATGTAACTTGGTGTACTGTAATGACATTATTTAGCTTAATGCTATGGGTCTACTGTTTTGCAAGCTGTTGGCTAGGGTGCCAGGCCCAAAGTGACAAAACAACTGGAAGAGAAACAAATCCAGCTTAAGACTTGGATTTGGTATATGTGGAAAGGAGTGAAAAGGAGATGTTTATGTGCAGTACATTATTACACACTGGTTCTATCTGCCAAAAAGTATGTTTGATGGAAATATGCACATATGCTCTTTATATACAGTTAAGTATACTTGCATGAAAATATCTTGTTGGGTTGGAAACGTATATACTGACTGAATTTTCCATGGACTGGAATTAACTAGAGAATTAGCTAGAGAATTAACTACAGAATTAACTAAAGAATTAACTAAAGAATTAACTAAAGAATTAACTAGAGAATTTACTAGAGAATTGCAGTGACAAATAAAAGACTTAGAGTATATTGATGATTGATGATTGTTTACGAATGGCTACCAGCTTTGTTCTGGTTTTTGGAATGTCTAGGCAGCGTACAGACCGAGATGACATCATTACAGCTAGAAGGTTGAATGGTAGACTGTGATGTGGCGAGGTAGTGCCAGGCTCAAGGAGAGAGACACCTATACTAGGTCAATCAGATAACTGTAGCTTGGAGGAATGGCTTTGGAGGAGACAAAATAACAAGACTCCTGTCATTTGTTGTATCAAGTAATAGTAAATGCATGTACATGCATATTACCCTGTATCGCACACTCTTGGATTGAATGCCTCCTGGCTGGCCGGCCCTACTAGGTGATGGGGAGAGAATCGATGTCTGTGACTCACAACGGGTTTCTCCACCTCGCTTTTTACACCAAGCAGTTCAGCTCGTATCCAAACGCCTTCTCTCGTAGCCTCACTAACTGGATGTCAGTGAATTAATGGTTTCTGTCAACTCTGCATGACTGGCACACGTCTCCGCTTGGACGTTGGCCCACAAGCTCAACCTGGACAAGACAGAGCAGCTCTACCTTGGGGGAAAAGGCCTGTCCGTTCGTGGACCTCTCAGCATGGTTGACAACTCCACTGCGTCCCCCATCCTAAGTGTCACCTTGGAGGAGCCTGACGTCCCACGCCAACACGACAGCTTAGACTCGGTTGTGCAGGTTCATGCTCAACAGCTTTCAGATGTTAGGAGGAGGCGCAGGAATTTAGGCACTTATTTCTTACTTGGACTTCCAAAAGACAAGGTGTTTGCAGGGATACCTGTATTGCAACCTGTTTGGATTTTGAGTGAAACAGAAAAGGTTTAACACATTTTGAATGCTTTTAAAATTGAATATGACGTTTGTCTTATCAATGTGCATCCAGTGAGATGGTTAACTTGCACGCATATATGTGCACGGACACGCATACATGTGCACGGACACGCATACACGTGTACGGACACGCATACTGTGTATCTTATCCAGACAGATGCTGAATGCCTCAAATCTTCTGTCTACAGATTTAGGGTCTTTATTGCTTTGATCCTATTCCCATCAGATCCCCCCTTTTGTCCTCCCTGGTCTCACTGTTTTTGTCCTCTATTATTGGGCACTTGAATTAGATGGATTCTTCCAGCCGGGCTGTTGGTTTGCCAGGGAGCTTGGCACAGGAATAATTACCTGTCTCTATGATCAATTACCTGATTAGTCACCAGAAACACACAGGATGTCTGAGAAGCACTGGGCTGGGGGGAAGCCAGGACTGAAGGATTTAATTGCACACACACACACACACACACACACACACACACACACAGACACACAGAGACACGGATGGACGACACGAATGGACTGACACACACTCATGGATGAACACACACACACACACACACATGCTGATAGTCTGGCACAACTACTAACAACCGCATGCACGTGCACACGCAAGCGCATGCGCACAGTTGTTTTACTATACTTGTGAGAACTTTTTCGGGACCAAATATATTTCCAACCTTAACCCTGACCGTAAACCCCCAAAATACCCCAAATCTGAACTTCACCCTATCTATACCCTAAACCTAACCCTAATCTAATCGCATTAAAATCCTAATTATAACCCTAACCCCTAGCCAAAAGGAGACATTTATAGAAGGAAGGAAAATGGCAGCTCAAGGCAGGATCTACCATGGGTTAGTGTTAACACACACACACACACACGCACACACGCACACACCCACACACACACGTGATCCCATTCTCCATGGATTCTCAGACAACTTAGTGATACAAGGCCAACAGCACTCTTGTCTGTCAGTCTCTTCAGGAAAATACATCCAGAATTGTCCTTATTTCATGAGACTCCTTGTGCCTGGAATCCTTTACAATCCACAACAAAATCTAGTTTCCATGTTTGGTTTAGTTTTTCCTGTGCAGATAGGCAGACACACTAACACACACATCGACTGACACAAACAATCAATGACACTCAGGCCGTATGTCTGTCTGCATGACAGATATGACATTGGGCCAATTGCAACAATGATTGGCCGCTAGATTAATACCAGCTGATCTCTCAGTAAGCCACAAATCCACTAAATCCACCTACATAGCTAATCTCAACTGCCAACATCATTAGCCACCACTCAACCGCTCCCTAATATGCAGGTCAGAGTTATGTCTTAGTCTTAATTGTGACAGAAAAAGAGAAGCTGAAGAAAAAGCATAAGCTGCGTAACGCAGGACAATAAAGTGTGCAACGCCAAGTAATGCTGCTCTTCCCACTGAACTGACCCCGTGGCATAGAAGAGATAGGAGGAGACAGGAAGCAGTGCATCCATAGCGAGGGATTCAGAAACACATTATGGTTATTGATTTATTAATACTTTTCACAAATATCTTTTTCAATTCCTCTGAACAGTATGCAGTGTATTCAGTAGTATTTTATGTTTTGGTGTGAATAATTTATTTATATTCCAGATAATACGGTTTTGAGTACAATGTAAAATTTGGTGTTAGAACTATAGGGGTTTGACAATATGGTGTGAATTTTGTGAGGTATGTTCATAGTTTAGTTGAAAGGTTTACAAACCAAATACAAAAGCATCCATATTGTTTTGAATGTAAGACCTGCTGTGTAACAAGTATAATTAGTTGGAAAGGTTGTATTAAGTTCTAAGAAAATCACAAAATATTTCCAAAGCAAGTAAAAACTATAACTATTTTGAAAAAGCAATTCTGGTGGGATAAAATGTTCAAGCAATCGAAAATATTTTTTTTCTGACACCTACAGTCTAGGCACTAGAAGAGCATCAAAATCAAGGTTGTAGTAGGTATCAGCTGAAACCAAATGTCTGAACTTAGTCTGACATTATTTATCCAACTGAGTTGTGTTTACTCTTGTGCAAAAATGTGGTTATCATTTACATTTGTGTGAATGCAAGGAAAAATTATTAGCCGTTTTGAAAAAAGAAAACTTTAAAGCAGATTTTCTACATTAAACAGAAATTGAAACACAACATTATTTTGAGAAATAAGCTTTTTAGGACATTTCTGGGAGCTTGTTTCTTTTGCGTGAACTCATATTTTTGTTCAGTGTAGATTGCAGTGTCTTTACCTTTGTTTCCATACCAACAAAAGCTACAGAGTGTATTATGGTTCCATTAGGACTCCAAGCCAGGTAACCATAACCAATCCATTCTCAGTTAAGAAGCTATCCTGTCCCACACCTGTGCAGTGGGGGATTTACAAAGACTGCTACATAATTATTACAGCAGTCTGATTACTGTGTTTATAAAACACTATGTGTAAGTACTGAGAATGTCTTGTTTTTTTATCATAAAAAACATTGCTGGTAACACCCTCTCTTTTTCACAAAAATGTTTCTACACTGCTAATGTTGTTCAAGATTCTCTTTCAAGCGAAGGCATTACAATTTACTTAATCTCAACAGCTTTCCTTGTACAAAGAATTCTCTTTCTAAAGCCTCTCTAAAGGCCCACAGGAATTAGCTTGATAATTACCTGGGTGGGCTGGTATTATTACCAGGGCTCCTCTATCTGAGACAGATCTGTGTGAATCATGCTGCTCCTGAAGGACGTTGATTAATTATGCAAAGACAGGGGAGGGGAATTGATGTCACAGTCACCACATTCATACCATATGCAGACAGACACACATGCGCGCAAACGCATGCGCGCACACGCACACACACACACACACACACACACATACAATTCCCTTGGACTTCACCTGCTTTGATTCCCGCCATCATGAGAGTGGGGAGGAAGGGAGGCGAAGGAGAGACAGCAAGGAGAGGGCAGGAATGGGATAGAGATTGAAACCAACACCTACCACCATGACTCAAAGTGGTCATTTAAAGCTGAACCAGTATTTATGTTCAGTAATTAACACTTTGTTGGTTTGAATGAACCAATCGTTAGAACTGTCAAAACACTATCATCACAACACCCATCCTCAACACCAATACCCACATCCACCACCATCACCCCTATAACTACAGCAACCACCACCAGAATTACCGACATCACCACCATCACAATCCTCACTCTCACCATCGTTACCATCATCAGCGCCATCACTTTCATCAACCACCATCATCACCACTAACACCTGATTTCTCAACCCAGTGACAGACTACAGGCAGGTGGATGGGCAGATTTCCCCAGTTTCCTGTCACCATTGGTTCTGGCTGATTATTCAACAGGAGAAACTGGAAATGGATGACACGCTTTCAGAGCTTTGTGCACTGTGCACTCAATTATGTATGGGAAAAGTGTCACTGTGACAGCTGTACCTCTCAGAAGAGAGAGGGAGTAGAGGGAGACACTGAGACACGCACACACACACAAATATACACACTACCCCTGCTTGTTAAATTAAATATACCTTCAAATGATGGAGGAGAAAATTATTCACAATTCTTGCTTCAGATTATCCCCATAACTGCCTACCTAGCCTCCCAGTCTGAAGAACAACTTCTCGACCAATCCATTTTCAGATTTCAGGGCGGGCCCAGTGTCCTACATACAAGTGTCTTAACACACACACACACACACACACACACACAGAGGAATGTGCACACAGTGTAGAGTATATTTTGAGCATGCCTATCACCTTTGGTGCCAAATCTATACATTTCAATGTGATTGGATATGAGTGTATTTGGATATGCTGCCACCCATGCCAGTCACCAGGGACAGACCCTGGGGGAGGCACACCACAAGACCAGCCAAAGGAAGTGGGTTCACAGCAAGCCTGCTAATGAAATGCATATTAGTTAGGGAGGAGGTGGGTGGTGTGACATTACAGCCCGTCTTTCTTACACTTCCTCCATCCTTCTCATTCAGGACAAGAGCAATGGGTTAATTAAACTCCATGAGGATGTTTTTCTTGTCCAGAAGGAATATGAGACACACTGACAGTTTTCCCATTGTTTGATCGAATGACTTTTACTTGTGTTTCCATCAGTGGTGTCAATGCCTGTTGGTGGTAACTTGGTGATGCTTTGTCCAACCAGGAAGTGTGCTGGAAGGAGTGTGTTTTCATTACTTTAGTGAGAGAATGTGATCGGTCTTGAGTTGATGACTGCCACTGTGACTGCCTTTTACTTTTGCTATGAGTAGTGTCCCTTTTCTCATGGGATAGAAACTTTTTTAAAGACCTCACCATTCCTTCATTCTTCCCACCCAGGATTCTGCTAAATATTTTAAACAAAATCATATCAGATACAAAAAATGTATTTGTTAATTTCACTATACAACACTTTCACTTTATTGAATATCTTTGCATTGTCTCTGTATGTCACAACAAAAATGTTTGAATGACATAAGGAAGCTTTCAGATGTTATATATTTCAAGGTTATTGCTCTTGTAAATGCGCAAAAACAATGCAATATAGAATTTCTTTGTGTTCTGTCATACATGTTTTATAATACTAAGAACCTGTGAAATGTAGTCTTGCCTATTCAAAGGAACTATGTTTTCATTGCCTATCTGAGCAGAAGAGCTGAAATCTGCTGTCTGATTCTGGTCATCTAATTATGACAGTTGGTTTTGGGCAACCCTCATCCAGTATTGTCCTGTCTGTACTGTGGATAATGCTCAATGTTTTTGTTCAGAATTACCTTGAAAGCAACAAAATACATTACTTTCCACAGAAATCAGTATGTTTCATGAGTTTTGATTGAGAAAGTAAGCCATTTAATTTCTACAGGTGAGGTTTTCCAAGGCACAACCATATTTGTTTCTGTGTCCAAGAGCGGGAGGAGGCGGTAGGAGGGAGGTAATAACCAGCTGCTATCTCATGGGGACATCTTCTTCAGTTCTCAGATAAAAACACTAACACAGAGAGATGGAGACCCCATTAGGACTTTGTACACGAAGGAGACAGTCCGTTCAGTTTTAGTCAAATTTATTGGAGGTAAAAACAGGGAGTTCTCATTGAGCTTCAGCAAAAAAAGCCTTAATTTATGTGTTGAGGAGTTTTTATTGTTTATGTCTTTGGGATGATAAATGGGTTTTAATTTCCTTTACGAACATCATAATGTTTCTATCATCATCACAAAACAATTACATTAGATTTATTACCAATAAAATAGATTTTGGGCTATATTTAAAAATACATATATATTTTAGCATTCCAGCAATTGCTGCAAAAAAAATGTTTCTTTGTAAAGACAACAACCAAATATAAGCTAAGCAATACAACTCAAAAGGGTTTTAAGTAATAACTGTGTAAAAGTAAGGCTTCAGGTCACGTATTGATGCATGATGTCATTGTGTCATGTACTAGAAAAAAAATCTATACATTAGTAGATATTGAAGGCACCGCTATTAATACCATGAATGTGAAGAGAGAAAATAGTATACTGTATATGTCTGGGGTAGATCTCTAGAGCCTCTGCTTACTGCGGTATTAAAACACATCAGTCAGCATCTGATAATGTTGTTCTAGCCATCCTTAACCCTGATCCAGAGGTTGACAACCCATTCCCGGAGAGCTGCAGCGAATGCAAGATTTAGATTTAACCCACCTGGAAGACCAGATGACTTGAACTTAATTATGTTAATCAGTTAGCTCAGTTGATCAGTTCACTGTTATACAAAGATTCACAACACACATGATCTTCACATGAGCCTGCGGCTCTCCAAGAACAGGGCTGCCAATTGTTACCCTAAATGTAGCCATAACCCTGCGCCTCATCCAAAGGGCGTAGGAGCGACACTGATATGGGGGACCCACATTTGACGACAACATTTCTATTTAATATGTGGTTCTTCCACTTCCACCTTCTTAATCCACTTGTAGTTCGATTCTTTGTCCATGACTACATTAGACGTAGATATGCTGTAGTTAAAAAAGGGGTTAGCACTAGTGACCAATGAAGTGTGAATAGGACCTGTGCGACCAACATAGTTTCACTCAGATGTAGTCTGGTTTAAAATACTGGGGGTGATAATTGTTTCCACAACGCTGGCTTGCAATACTCATTACGTATGGAATGGTTGTAGCAAATAGATAGTTACCCCAAACAATGACTCTTTCTATAAAGATGCCTTGCGTGTGTTGATAGCTCTCAAGTGTTCAGTGTGAAAATTCCAGTTTGACTTTAAGAAAGTAGTGATTTCTGATCAAGCAATAGTCCTAACTAGCACTGGTAAATTATACTGGGTGTGAAGTTTTGCATGGTGGGGCTATTTATACTCCATTCTTGACTGGTTGTAGCTCGTCCATAACTTAGCTAGCTACTTGCTATGTTGACGACTAAGACAGATTGTGCAAATAATTTTATCAGACGTTCTTTTCAAATCATTCACCATCACTTTTTCACAGCCATAGGAACTACTCAGTGTTATCTACCAATCAAGCTACTGTAAAGTTTGTTGGATTCAACTTGAAAATAAAGCTAGCTAGCAGACTACATCTTAAAAAATGTTTTTGCCAGAACAGTTAAGATGCATGGTGTCAACTCCTGGGTGATGCCGGTGCCAGCTGTTTCCCCTTGGTAATCACGCACCTGTTCCCGATTCCACAACTCACTGGCAGCATTTAACGGAGCCCTGACGTCTCGTCCCAGCGGGATCGTTAGTCGTACTCTGTATGTCTTGCTCGTCCAGCCTATCTAAAATGTTGCTTATTCTCACTTACCTGTAAGTTTTGCGCGTTGTCGTTCCCTGTTCTATGCTCCGTCACAGGATTCTGCATCTCCAAACTCTCAGCTGGATTTCAACTCCTCAACCAGATCAGCTACCACGTCCCAACCTGCATTCCCCTACCTGTCTACCGGGTCACCTGGACCATCTGCACGCCATTCCCCCCCTGCCAACACCCCGTCCATACTCACCTCATACGCTGTTCTGTTTGACCATTAAACCACCCTTCACTACTACCCCTTGTCCTTGTCTGCTTTTGGGTTCTGCTCCGGCCTTGACACTAATAGCTACATTAACCCACTTAGCTAGCCTAGACACACTGCTGATCATGAAAGAATGAATGAGAGTGTTAGATTCGGTCTTAACTGAGATGTGACAAGTTCCAAAGTGTCATTTTTTCTAAATAAAAGTATTATGCAACACAACACTATAAACCGTTTCTAATAGAAACATGTAGGTCTGTCCCCTGGCTCCTACACCTTTGCTCTTATCCCTTTAAACCTGGCCATAACCCTACCACTAATCCCTCTAAACCTGACCATAACCATAACCCTACCACTAATCCCTCTAAACCTGGCCATAACCATAACCCTACCTCTAATCCCTCTAAACCTGGCCATAACAATAACCTTACCACTAATCCCACTATACCTGGCCATAACCATAACCCTACCTCTAATCCCTCTAAACCTGGCCATAACGATAACCCTACCACTAATCCCTCTAAACCCTATAAACATGGCCATAACCATACCCCTAACTCTAACCATTCCAAACTTGGCCATAACCATAATCCTACCTCTAATCCCTCTAAACCTGACCATAACCATAACACTTCCTAAAATCCATCTAAACCTGACCATATCCATAACCCTACCTCTAATCCCTCTAAACCTGGCCATAACCATAACACTACCTAAAATCCATCTAAACCTGGCCATAACCATAACCCTACCTCTGATCCCTCTAAACCTGGCCATAACCATAACACTACCTAAAATCCATCTAAACCTGACCATATCCATAACCCTACATCTAATGCTTCTAAACCTAAACAAATTCCTAACACAAATCAATTTCAGAAAAAAAAAATATTTTTGGGGCCTCCAAACGATACAATAATTTTTGGAACAAAAATCCAAAACTGACTTTTTTGGACATCCTGGATTGACCATCCAAGCCCAGTGCTTATGAAGTCAACTTTTATAGTTACCAGCAACACAGATGGCTGTGTTTGCCATTTTATTATATGAATTACAAAGTTAATGTTATTATCCAGATACTTTTCTTCACCCTGCATTTTAGCGTTGCCTGAAATTCATATTTTACAGGACACATCAAGGATAACAAGTATTTGGAAAGTTAATTCACCCAAAACCTGCATTCAGCATGACTGTGGGACTTTAGAAACATTGATCTTCAATCTTATCTGGAAAAAAAAAATTCAGTAACAGGTGGATTAAGCCCATTCAAAGAAATGAAAGGGCCACATCTAGGTTTTTATGCCACTTCAAGAACTTTGAGATGAAAACCAAAAACGTAACTCAGTTATTTATCGAGCCAAAGTTCAGAAAGAGCTGAGGAAGAAATATTTCAGAGTAACCTTTGTTTAATGTAAGCATTTCAATAACCTCTTGAGCTGGCAAATTGTCTATTCAGCCATCCTACTGGCATATTACGATCAAGCATTATGAATGTAGGTCTTGAAGGTCTACACTGCATGATTTGTAGATGTAGTCAGTGCTGGCTCTATCCTTTTGGGGGCCCAAATCGTATTAATTTTAAATGATTAATTAGCATTTTATTGCATGATATGTATTAGTAAGAGTGCTGTATACATTGCACTTGTATGTCGTAATAGGGCCCCATTAATCTACAATTAATTCTTGAAGCAGGTTTATTGGTTGAACGTCCTTTTGGACTGTTTTATACCAGTAGATGTGGCCAGTGTGGATGGAGTTGTCTACATAGAGGTACGTAGGTAAAGGACCTTGTAAGATGGCTCGGATATCTGTAAAGAGAACAATAAAGGACACACATTCCTGAACGTGGCAGGTCATTAGATCATATAACATAACAGAACACAGGTCAGAAGCTTCCTATTTTGGAAACTGTAATAAGCTTTGTTAATCAGTATGCATGAAGAGAAAGAACATATGGAAATTGATTCTACTAGACACACATGCTAACACACACATTGGTTTTACTATCAAAGTAACTACTGGCAATTTGGTACCATAAAACAAAAAATATTTTCCTTAAACCCTAACTGAACCCCAACAAATCCTAACCTTAACCTCATCAATCTATACTTAACCTCAACAACTTAACCTCAACCACAACAACCTAACCAGACTCAATAGTGAAAACTGCCCAAAACCGACTATACTTCAAGACTAGACTCAAGAAATGTGACATGTGTGTAAACACACCAACTTCTGCAGGTGCACCATTGAAAGCATCCTCCCAGGCTGCATTACTGCCTGGTACAGCAGCTGGTCCGCTGCAGATCGCAAGTCTCTCCAGAAAGTGGTAAAATCTGCGGAGCGCCTCATCGGCTACCATCTTCCCTCCGTGCAAGGCATCTACCATACACAATTGCAGAGGAAAGCATGGAATACAATCAAAGATCACAGCCACACAGGCTATGGTCTGTTCACACTGCGGCCGTCTGGTAGACACTACCAGCGCATCTGGGCACGCACTTCCAGACTCACAAACAGTTTTTTCCCTCAGGCCATAAGGCTCCTCAACCAGCAACACTGATCCATGATCCTACTGATCACCCAAACACCTGATCACACGCAAGAACCATACTGTTCACACTCCCCATCCTACTCTTTCAAATATTGATGTTAGTTTACATTGTATATTAATGCCATACTTGCCATATCTATAATATGCAATACTGCTACCAATATTGCTACCAGTTTTACAAACTGCTGCTGTGTATGTATAGTGTTGTGTATTATTGCTTTTTCCTCTTGCTTTATTTCTGCTGTGCATTTCTGCTGTGCAACATTCTTTGATGTTGTTATGTATATTACTGCCATACTTGCCATATCTAAATGTTCAGTATTACTAACCAGACTGCCGCTAGTTTACAGTACATATTTTTTTTAAACAGCTGCTAGTTGACAGTGTTACGTATATTGTTGCTTTATTTTATCATTATTATTATTATTTACATATAATTTTTCTTAACTCTCACTATGCCGTTGTCGGGTGCCATGTCACAAGAATTTCATTGTGCAGGATAATGCTGTGCTGTTCGGTGCATTTGAAAAAATAACCTTGAAACTTATACTTAACAACCCCTGAATTTAACCCTTAATGCATAAACCTAATCCCAGTTCTAAGCCTCATTTTAAACTTAAATCCAAACAAGATCTTCTTGTCAAAGTGATTTGGCTAGCATGATATTCCTTGTTTTAATATCATTTTGATCATTCTGTCTTCACTAAGATTGTAAACAGAAACACGCGTGCACCAAAACACTTTCTTGTGAGCAGAGAAATTTCATCATTACAATAAAAAAATTAACATTGTTGTAAAGCAGTAAAATAATAAAGCATTGTTTCTGCAGTGTCAACAATAAATAAATGGTTAATGTAACAATACACTACATACAATACACAATCACATAGCTCACTGAATGCAAATTACTTATTGTCAAAAGAAGGATGCTGTTGTCATGGTATCAGGTAATCTTTTTTGGCACAGCAACTGGAAGGGATACACATGCAACTCAGTTGGGAATATTTGTGGTCCTCACATGGGAGTAAACAATGATTGTCATCAAAACCGCTCGTAAAAATGCAACTCTACAAGCCTTTACAGTATGTTTTTAATTTGGCGAGGCTTTAATTAAACACAAAACTCTGCAGTTATCCTGGGCACGATTGGCACTTTGATACACGATAACGTTACCAGAGCTGATTAAAACCCAGCCGGGGGATTATCCGCACTACCATGGGGACTCAGAGAGAAACACTGAACAGCCTGTTTATCTCATCTGCATCCAGTCTAATCCCACAACATGTCTGTTTGTGTGTGCGTCCTCTCCAGGGATCCGGGGAGCCGGTATTCATGACCAGAAAGGGAGGACAACAAAGTCTGATGAGTGAATATGTTTTCATGAAAGAGAAAGAAAAGGAGAGAGAGAGAGAGAGAGAGAGAGGAATGAAGATATGTTTGGGTGTTTTACACTGGCTCGTGTTTACATAAGGACATGAAAAGTCTCCCGTTTTACACTGGCTAGCGTTTATATAAAGGACATGAAACACCTCTTGTTATACATTGGTTAGTGTTTATATCAGGATATGAAACGTCTCCTGTTTTATACTGACTGGTGTTTATATTAGGACATGATATGTCTCTTGTTTTGTTCTTCTTCTCAGTTACCAACACACCTCCCAACAAAATCCTGCACTGTAAATCCATATCAGCACAGTCACTTAGAAGAGGTTGTACTGTAGATAACAGCTTATAATGACACAGGAAGATACATTCCTCCAGCGCACTCACTACATGGAGAGGCACTGGGTGCATTCACTCACTACATTCACTACATTCACTCACTACATGGAGAGGCACTGGGTGCATTCACTCACTACATTCACTAGATTCACTCACTACATGGAGAGGCACTGGGTGCATTCACTCACTACATTCACTACATTCACTCACTACATGGAGAGGCACTGGGTGCATTCACTCACTACATTCACT
>JACXGJ010015097.1:0-13947 GCA_016801105.1 Esox niger | reverse complement strand
GTCAGATGTGTAGCCCTTGTTAAATGTGTGGGTCCGGTCAGATGTGTAGCCCTTGTTAAATGTGTGGGTCCGGTCAGATACAATGCCTTTGTTAACTTAGATCCTGACACACTTTAAATAATACAGCCACAAAAAATATTGAGCTAGACCAATCCGGCACTGACGTTCAGCCAAATTACCGTGAATAATGTAGACAAAGCGTGTTGCTCTGTACAGAACACATGGCCTCAGTTTAATCTCAAAACCACCCGCTTCCAAAGAGTCAAGAAATGGGTGAGCTAACCTAAACGTGTAGCAGTCAGAGTGGAAGGGTGAGCCACAGCACAGCCAGCCAGTTGCTTTCCTGACTGCTAAATAAAGAGAATTATCTCGAAAGCGCCACAAACAAAGTGGGGGGATGGGAGAAATAAATAGCAGTTCATTCGGAAGACAAACAAGAGCTGGAGCTACAGTTTTATAGGTTTCACGTGTGCTGTGATGCTCAAGCCGTTGTCGGAAAGAATTGCTCATTATTCCAGTTCAATGTAAAACAGGCGAGAGAGAACAGGGAAAGTACAGCCACACAACAGGTAAGAGAAAGGGCAAAAGGGGGACAACACAGAGGAAATGAGAGCAAGAATGAGAGTCTGTATGAAGTGAGAGAGGTAGAGAGAGAGGGAGACGAAAAATGCACCAAAACCAAGTGCACTGCAGCTGTGTAATACATCTATAAATAACTAAAATTACAGGCTGCCAGCACTGCAGTGATTTCAATCTCTCTCTCTGCCACCACACGCTCTCATGGAAATGCTCCGCTCCATTACAGGAAGTAAAGGTAGAGAGATGGGCAAGAAACAGCAAGACATTTTGGCCAGCTACTCTACTCACTTCCTACCTCCATCAGTCCCTCGTGCAGGGAACACTGTGTGACTGATGTATAGTACACAGCTCATGTGACATTCACACACGCGCACGCACGCACGCACACAACAGAAACACACACGGTCTACTGTATGGAACCAGACGTGGTGACAGAAGTCCACGGTGGGAGTGGGTGTGTGGGGAGGGACCACGGGGGAAGAGGTGAAAGGGGGTGGGGAGAGAAGGGATAGCGTGTGAAAGAGCAAAGCATGCCACTCTAACAGCCAGCAAGCACAGCTAAGCAAATTAGTATGGGGGGAAAAAGCAGCAACAACGAGTTCAAGATGGCGCCGGTGGAGGCTGCATCAGGCAGGCAGCATGAGCCAGTAGCAGAGGAGGTTGTTCAGTTGTTCAGTTCCTGCCGTCCGGCCCCTCCTCCCTCCTCCCTCCCCCAGCTCTCTCTCCACTCTGCGCGGCTCACTTACCCTTCCTCTCGGCCTCTTCACTGTAGACATGTTTTTTTCTTCCTCCCCCTCTCTCTCCAACCACCTAACAAAAGCCTTGCCCTTTTGCCTGTTTTTTTTCTCTCTCTCTCTCTCTCTCTCTCGCTCGCTCGCTCGCTCTCTCTCACGTCGGACGTCTGTCTTCCTGGAGCGGTGTGTCCACCCCCACCCCCGTCAGCCCTCCAAAGGCGGCAGCGTACGGGCGGGCGGGCGGCGGAGCCTCCTCTCCCTTCACCTCCTCCTCTCCTCCCCCGGGCGGGCAGGGCTCAAGCTCAGGAGGAGCGCATTGGGCTGAGCTGTTAGATCAGTGGGAGCTCTGGAAGCGGGGCTGTTTGTGCCTGAGGAGGTGCGTGGCAGTCCAGGAAGCTGGTCTCATTCTGCTGCTGCGTGCTTCCACTCTGTCCGGCTCAGGCAGGCGGTTTGTGGTGTGGGTGTCAGCGTTGCTCTCTCTCCACCTTCCTCTCTTCCCTCCCTTCTCATTGATTCCCCTCCTCCAGCAATCGTTCGTTCCGCCGTTCCCTTGCTCACTCTGTCTCTCTCTATTTTTCCGTCTTTACTCGCTTCTTTTCCCTTCTTCCTTCCTTGGCGCCTCTTCCTCTTACCTCCCAGGGTAAAGTAGGTAGGTAGGCTACTGCTCCTTAGTATACAAAGGGCTTCTGCAAGCTTGATTGGTTGGTTGTTGTCCTTTTTCCACTGGTTTCCCCCCTCCTCTAGCCTCTCTTACCTCCCCTCTCCCGTGCTGGGGCGTGTGTAGCAAGGAGCTTGAGTCTCCGGCAGCAGAGCGGTGGAAAATGAAAGCAGCACAAAGCAGCAAAATGCATTAGCATGAATATTAGAGATGTCGTTAAAATCCGGACTCGTTTTTCTCTCTCTCGTTCACTCTCTCACTCACTCTTCTCTCTCTCTCTCTCTCTCTCTCTCTCTCTCTTTGTGAGGAAGTAGGCCAGCAGATGGTGCTAGCAGTTATTACATTAACTTTCGCAACTTAACCCAAAATATTCTGGATTTCTACACAGACAAAACAGAGATTGCCGACGTGAACAGAGCGTACCCTTTCACTCCCTACACATGAACCCTCTGGGGCAGGTGGACCCGAATAATATAAAACAGGTACAGCGGGCTGCATAACCGTAATCGATTCACAACGACAAGACCAAACGGCAGGACATTATTAAAACAACATGTGCCTACACAGCCACGGCGCTGCACGATCACACGGCCGGCCCACAGTGCTGGTACCGGTGGAGCTGTGATCTCAGACACACTCTGGTGGGGAAAGAGAGACACAGACAGGCGAGACCGGAGGGGCAAGAGGCTGGGTGGGGCCTCCTCAGAACATGACGCAGGGGCCATGTGCTCAGTCTGGCACATGGTGCTGGGAGAGGAACTGAGACATGCCTGACTGGCAGGGTCAGGTCAGCCCAGACACACACACACACACACACACCTCACCAGACAAACTCACAATGCACAACATCATATTTAAAAAGTAATACATCCTGTTCCACGGATAATCGATTGGTGTTATTTGGATCCGTGTGCACAACATGTACAAGTCACGTTCCAGAGAGGCCCACAGGGCCGGCGTGGTGACGGTTATCTCCCAGCTGCAACTCAGCAGGAACAGGCCTGAAGCCACAGGTTGATAAGCTACTGGGGGAAGGCCTCAGAGATACATGGCTAAGGGGTTGGCATGTGCGGAATAGAAGCTATCACAATATAAAATATAGGTCTAAACTTTTGATGAGAGTTTTCAATAAAGACATGTTGCGATTAACCTTTCGGTTTCTTCAGGCTTTAGGACCAACCCTGAAAATCTGAATATGAAGCTATTAATATAAAACACATTAAATGAAAAGGCATAATAAAAGAATAAAAGGCCATATAAGGTATTAGCCTTTTCCTCTAGTCCTTTATAATGATATTTGTATGAATATGGAGGCCTATGTAGCCTAGGTCAGATTCTATCAATATAAGTGTCATTTCAGCACGATCTTCTGGGCAATTCCTCTATTTCTGGCTACTAAGCAACTGTAGGGCGCAACTAGATTGGCGAAAATGATTTGACATATCTGTGATTTCCAATGGAAGTTGTACATTGACCGTTAGCATGTGTGATGCGTCACTTTACAGATATGGATACAATCTGCACGCCACTCATTCAGCATTCATACGTTTTCTGACATTGTCTGCTCTGACAGAAGTCCAGTGTTGCGCCTAAAGTTTCAACTCAGATGCTGCCTTCAAACCAATGTTGAAGGGGGGAATATTTTTTTTAAAATACCATTCAAGCTGCATCTACAAAAATCTCGAACAGCACATATTGCACAGCAACGCCGGCCATTTCATGTCCGTTTCAGGTACTTTATGACCACCCAAAAATTCCACTATTGTTTGCTCCCCATGACATATTCCATTCATCTGTAGATGGTTTTCATCTCTCCACACTGGGTCACAGATTCAATATGATTGGGTACAGTAGCCCAGCAGTTGGGACTTTCATTTGCATCAAGTAGAGGACAGCTGTTTTTTTTTTTACAGTTTAACTAGTAGGGTTTTACTTGTTCTGTTGTTGATAACAACTTAGGTGGAACTAGTCATGACAAATTTCCAGTAGATAAATGTGCTGTAAATGTGGTGCTATAATGCTCATAAAAAAATATTATAAATGTTTTATTGTTGCATTTAACTTCTACAACAGGCTGCTTTAGATGTCATTTGCTCAGTAATTAAGGTCAAAGCTCAACATGGGGGAGAAATAGGTCTCCTACTATTAATTACCAGTAACCGGAGGGACGTTCAAAGGCATTGTTGCGTATGTGGCAAGGTTCCATGAATGCTCCCTTCAATGCAAGATGCTAACAGGTGACTATACATGGAGGGTGTCTGTAGCATGCTAGGCTAGGCTACTATCTCCAGGGTAATGTGATGGGCTGTCTGGTATAGTAGGTAAGTGCAACTCAGAGTGCATTTTTCAAGTCACCGACAACTTGGACTTTGTCTTGTATTTACATTAACATTTCAGTCATTTAGTCGACACTCCGGGCCAGAGTGACTAACATACATTAGTGCTTGCATACATTTTAACACCTACTTAAGAATAAACATTCTTACAGAGGGCAGGAGGGGAATAATGGGCCTGTTACTGGGGATGATGAGGTGGCCATGATATTATGAGGGCCAGTCTGGAAATGTAGCCAAGATACAAGGGTTAATAGCCTTGTTCTTACCCTAAGCACCATGGGATCTTCAGAAACCACTAAGAATCAAGACAGGGTTTAACATCACATCTGAAAGAGTCCTAAAAGGCCTTCTAGCACCATGTGGTCTCCCGTCTATGTTCCCCCAACCCTGTTTCCCAGGCTATGACCCCTCGGCTCTATGTTCCCCCAACCCTGTTTCCCAGGCCCTGTGCCGGCCCTGCAATCCCCCGGCCCTGCGATCCCCCGGCCCTGCGATCCCCCGGCCCTGCGATCCCTCCCATTTTATGCTAGTCATTGACTGTCAATGTAGCTTATCATTAAAACTTACTATGAACAAAATAAAATATTTAAATTAAGTCAATATTTCTTTGTTCATCTGGATCATTTAGAACAGCAGTTTAATCTTGACTAGCCATCTTTGATTGTCTGTAGTTGAGCCCCACTCATGGTGATGGCCATTTCTTAGCAGTGCCTTGTTGCTGTCTTTAAACATTTACAGAGACATACTCACACACCGATCTCAGACCCTCAGCTTCATTTTGAATGGAAAATAAACCTTTTCCATCTGTTTAGACTAGGAAAAAACATCACAGTGCAGGTATGAGAGACAGATAGAGATGCACAGAGAAAAAGGTAGTGGAAATCTACAGAGATTTCCTACGGTACACATGAAAGCTTTTAGCAGTCTCTCTAGGCAGCGGACGTGCAGGTGAAAACGGGGAAAACCGGAACAGTGAACACAGGCAGCTAGACACTCATGCTCGGCTGGTCACATGGCATGGTGGAGCTGCGGCACCTTGGCAACCCAACGGTTAAAATGCAAATGATTGGCTTCTTTGGCAGTGAAATGAGTGTGTGCTGCTGGTAGGAGTGGCTTCCCCCAAAAGAGAGCGAGAGCAAGTAAAAGAGACAGAGGGAGGAAAAGAGAAAATGAGAGCAAGCAAATGAGATAAAGAAATGGGGTGAGTTAGAGGCACAGGTGTGAGTCTCTGAACTGATTTAGAGCCTGTATTAGTGTGCATGCCACTCTAAATTTACTTCTGCCTCCCTCTGCGGGCCTTCGAGAGGGACTCCACTAACACACAATTAGGGAAATAACGCCTACAGTGACATCATCATACTGGGACAGGATGAAATTAAACATTAAAGCTTCTAATCAATCACATGAAGGCTAGGATTTGTACCAATAGCCTATATTTTAACTCAACGTTCAAGTCACATGCACATGTACAAGCAGCGCAGCGCAGAGTGTGTGTGTGTGTGTGTATGTGTGTGTGTGTGTGTGTACATTGAATGAGAGTAAGTGTATGTGAGTGTGAGAGTAAGTGTGAGTGAAGAGAGACATTGTGTCCATGATTAAATGCGTGAATGGTGAGATTGGAGTTTAACAATGTGTGCATGTGAGTGGTGAGTATACAGCTTTGGAAAGAATGAAGAGACCACTGCACCTTGTTCTTTCCTTTCCAAGAAAGTCGAGAACGAAGGTTTTGAGTGAGGAACAGAAGAGTTCAAATGAACAGACCACTGCAAATTGAACACTCCTGTTCCTCACAAAAAACTCCCTTTTCAAAGTTTTTGGAAAGGAAAGAAAAAGGTACAGTGATCCCTTACTTATTTCTGGAGCTATGTTACTCAATTCAAACAAAACTTTTTTGTTTTGCTGGATTAAAAAACGAATAACCCTAAAATGTAAATGTGACATATACGGATAGGCTGTGAACTTTTGAATATATTTAAGCATCCTTATGCTTCATTTGAAAGAAGCAGTGAAAAAAAGTTTGGTCATAAGTGGAGTGACAGTTCACAAACGCATGATTAACCAAACAAGTAGTAGGGTACAATGAGCAACCAACAGGTATACTGTTGTTTAATCTGAAATGGGTTGTTGGTGCAGTATTTTATGTTACTAGCTAGCTTCTCCCCCCGTTCGCGTTCTCCCCTCACTCATACCAGTGGTACATTTAGAGCACCAACGTCACTCCCTTGCACAGCAGCATTTAGCTCAGTTTTACCATGTAGCACAGCATTTTGAAAACGTTTATTTTGAAAACATTTAACATACTATAAGCATGGCAGAATGATTGAAAACAGTGGTATAGGTGAGGCTGTCACGTCGCTAAGAACAGCCTAGTTACTGGTCCTGTGTTCTAAGAGCGATACATACCTCAAGTATACAAGCATACTACTCACCTGCCCAACCATTGTCTAAACAGTCTAACACTATGGCCTAGTTAATGGAATATAGATTAACCTGAGGGAAGAGATTAGGCCTGTTAATTAGGCCTGGGGCTATGGGATAATTTAAAGTAATACACGCAGAATGACAGGGGGTAGAAGTAAATGGTCGGGGGGGTGAAAAGAGGTGCGATTGATAAATGAAAAGGTGATAAATGAAAGGGTGCACACTGCAAGGCAAGGCTTCCTAAACCCATTAAAGACTGTCAGGCCTTAATGACCCTTCACGGGGTAATGGAGACGTGTGTTGGCACCAACCGCCTTGTCCCAGGGAGAAGCTAATAACACAAATGACTCTCGGTGGGCTAACAGTGTTCACAGGTCCTCAGTCTTCACTCTCAGACCCGGTCCACTTTGACCCGCTCCGTCACAGCTGGCACACAGCCTCAGTACGCTGCAGAACAGCACGGGAGTAGTCCTGGGTCAAATTCAAACTGCAGGCTGCACCCGACCTTGGTGTGTTGGCTCGGGTAAAACCACTCCAGATTTCCAACACCTATGGCGGATGTGTAACCATGCCAGCTCAGTGGAGCTCGGAGTAGCCTGGCCCAAGACTGTCGACAGGGAACTGGTAGCCTGGATGGAGCAGGGCATCTACATACGCAAAGGGCAACATTGAGAAATGCTAATGCTTTCTGTCTCATTTGGGATTCCCTGAATCAATGAAGGTTAAATCAAAAAGTACATGGCTAGTAGTTCTAGAAGGGCCATTCCTGCACTAGAGAATGTCACACAGAATGCGCGTGTCTATAGTACAGTGTATACTGTAGACCCTATCTAATGGGCATCTAATTGACATGTTGGATAAATAAAGCAAATGAAAAAGTGATGAAACACTTCACAACACACAGTGGTAAAATTAAGTCTGCATTCCAAAATACAGCCCCTTGGGAAAATAAGGAATTATACAGGGAAATTAATAACTGTATGTATAGATGTTCAGGTTGATCACGTACACACGCATCTTTGTATGTTAATTCCAACCATACCATGGGATATCATTAGTAGTGCCTGAGAGAGGGCTACCCCATCACACCCATAACAAACCCTTAAATAGCTCACGGGGAAGAAGCTTTAAGCACAGGGCCATATTAGCTTACCATTAGTCATTTAGTTGACTCCATTTAATTTGCATCTGTGAGAGCACTGGTGATGGTGGCTAGGTAGATTAATGGATGACTGGGGACTGGAACTGGGGAGTTGGGGTCCGCCAGAATTACAGAGAAAGAAAACAGAGAAAAAAAGAGACAGACAGACAGACAGACAGAGAGACAGAGAGAGGCGCATACACACACGCACACACACAAAGCCAGAGAGCCCATCAAGCTAGACAGGATCTCTCCTCTACAATCACTAGATCAAATAGGGGAACTTCAGACCCCTCATCTCGGCGCCTGACCGACAAGTTAATTTCAGCACACTTCCAATAAGAAGACTGGACTGGCCTCTATGATACACTGAACTGTCTCACACTTAAGTCATCCCAAAAATAACTGAGCAGAATGTCACAGTTAAACAACAAACGAAATGAGCTACAACCCCAATCCCAGTCACAGAGATGTAAACCAGGGGTAAGAGTCATAAGGGTACCTGGCAGAGGACAGGGTACCTGCCACTTGCTGCCACGGGCAGTAGAAATGGATCAGAAGGAAAAGGGTCACAGTTACTGAAATCGGTTGCATCTTGGTTGTATTTTGTTTTGACCAATTCGAAAAATCTTCAACTGTTAGCCATCTGGAAGAGTGCCAGAAGTCCCAGAGGGCAAACAAATGCTTTTATGTGCCTGCTGGCACCCTTATCTATTGTCGTATGTGTGTAAAGCATGCGTGCGACTGTTTCAATGTGTGGGATTTATCAATATGAAAGTTTGTTAAAGAATGTTAGTAAATCTACGCCCAGCCATGACCATGTGCATATACAACACCAAGTGGCAGAATAAGGGAACTGCTTCAGAAACAGACCCGTTAATATTTCCAAAATGACTGCATTTTACAATATTTTGTGTAATTCCACTGACCACATCAGTCAATTTGCAATGCCAAAAATCCATACAAAGCAGTCCTTTATTAAATGATACCCATATATTTATGGGTTTCTAAAACCATCAGAAAAATAAGGCATCCAAGAAAGACAGTCCAAGAACGGTAAGTAAAAGAACAGCCTTTCACTTTATTTATAGGTTTATAGGTGATACCGTTAGAATCGTTGAATATTAAAATGATGATGCTTGATGCGGGTCCATGGGGTCAAGTGACCATGATGCAAGTCTTTGTATGTTTTCCACAGGCTTAAAGGGATAAGTCTGACCATATATGGTTCATTAGGGACATTTTGAAATGCAAATGGACAAGTTCATGCACGAGGAATTGAGGCTAGGAACGAATTATATTTGCACAATTCACAGAAAATGATTGAGAAAGTAGACAGGAGGCCAGGGAGCCTGGGGGATTTGGTGGCAGGGTTTCTCTCCTCCAGAGCAGAGCAGGAGGCAGGTGCCTGGAGGTGGGATGGCCCCGGGCTCACAGGCAGGAAGAAGAGAGGGAAGGAACCATCACAGGCACAGACATCTGGCCTTGATCGTGTAATGTGGACAAAAAGGATTTTCAGTATTTCTAAATGTAGACCTATCCCTCGTTTCGAAAATGATTAGCAGCAACAAAGCAGATGCCAGTGCTGCAACTACAGACTAACCCAAAACTAAAGCACTGGTGAAACCAGACGACAGGGTCAACAGAGGACATGGCCCAGAGGACAGCCACACACGGCGCCCTGAAGACCAGAGACAGACACGCAGGTCTCTGCTCCCCACCACAACACTCATTTCAGAACGACATTTCAACAGACAAGAGTTGACCGAATACTGGCAGCTTTGTACAAGTAGACCTACATTGAGGTTACCAGATTTGTGTTTTTTTATTGTGCAGTATTTGTACAAGGGTAGAACTTTCTTTTTTATATATCAATTATACCTATTCAGCCAACAGAGTTGTTTAAGCATCAAAACACATTAATGTCACTACAACCTGAACAACATGTGCTATAGCGTGCATGTGACCAATACAACATTGAACTTTAAACCCCAAACAAGTTGAGAACAGTATTGTGTTAGTGTGTATAGAGAACGTGTTGGAGAGGCTCCCACAGGGAGTGTGTTCTTCACAGTTGTTTTCTGTTTTTTCTGTTTACCGATTTTGCTGGCTTGAGTTTGAAGGTGGTAGTGAGTTCCATGCAGTCATGCTTTTATAGGTTTCCTAGCTTTGGTTATGGACTTGGTGAAATATAAACCCTCCACTTAAAACAGGGAGATCAAGATTTGGACTATGATTGGACGGTCCTTTTTAAAAGACCTTTATGCCAATAAGATGGGCAATTAGACTAATGAGCCACAATTTTTCCATACCTCCAATACCAAGCAGATATTATTTCAATATCTCATGGAGGTGCCTCAACAGTTCAAGCTGTCAGATTTTACATTCCTAATACAGCCCAACAAACAAATGAAGTGTTTATGCTCCTAATCAGCTCAACAAACCTTCAGATCTTCCACACAGGAGTCACATTATTTTAGGCCTTTGGATCATTAGTAAACTATTTTGCAATTATTTTGGCCCAGCAGAAAACTGTTGTGATGATTAAAGAAGCAATAAAACGGACCTTCATTAGACTAGTCCAGGTGAGGTGAGTATATAAGCCTTTTGTGAGTTCGATTACAGGTTCAAAATGGCCAGAAACCAAGTTTGAATGACCATTATTTCAATAAAAAAATCATAATTTCTAACATAGTCAATCACTATATTTCCAATGAATTTGCTATATTTCCAATTTAAACTAATGTATGTTTTCTTGGAAAACAAGGACATCTCTAAGTGACCTGAAACTTTTGAACGGTGGTGTATATGGGACACAAAAACTGGATTTACTTATCCAACTTTTTCTCAATGTTCACCTGAGTAAACCAATATCTGATGGATTTTTGTGCTCAGCTGAGTAAGAATGTTCTTACTCTAGTAGCAGTTAGAACATTTTAAGAAAAAGACCCGATTGCCACTTGTTAATGTTAAAAAAATGAACATGAAATGGTTGGTAGAAAAATAATAAAATGACTCATGGTTGACAGGTTAGTGACGAATCTTGTAGACCAGACATATAATGCAAAGTTTATCCGACAAAAGCAAAATAAATTGTGTTAGTCTTCATTTTGTCATTTGCCAAAGAGTCAGTGTTATGTTGTGAAATAGGCCTAAAGAGTTTCACTCTATAAACAAACCCTTGACTCAGGGCCCAGCACCATGGAAACCAACAGACCTCCCCGGTAAGGAATCAGAAGCTACCTGAGAAACCTGTTCACTGAGCAACAACTTACCTCAGCTCTGTGACAAATCACTAAAAAGGCCTAAATGTCTATCATTCATGTGTGCATGCACAGAGACAGACTGACAGACAGACAGTCAGTCTGTCAGACACACACACACACACACACACACACAGTAAACATACCAAGCAACTGCCATCTCCATGGACTGGCTAAAGTAAACACTAAACACAAAGTGGAAAATGTTGGGCAGACATACAGACAGATGAGGCACAACGCCACTGGGTAAGTATATACATGACACACAACGTCACGGTCCAAACTCCACCTCCCTTTCCACTCGTCCTTTTAGTGCTAAGTCTTACTGAATGACAGTCAAAGTGACTCCTCGGATTCTTCATAAATCCGTTCTCCTCTCTATCCTTTCCCTCCAAAGAGACAGAGTGACTATGCTAGTGTTTAGCATGCTTCAGAGCAGTTGAGTTCACACTGTCCTGTGTGCCAGTGAAAGGTTAACCTGACTGTAGCTCAAGGAGGAGGTCACATTGGGTTGTGTCACCGCAAAGCCCTCACATTCCTCTCGCACAAAACCCCACGTTAGCGCTCAACTTGCCGGCTACCACATGCTCCACTCCAAACCCTAGCAGGCCAACAGTCAAAGCTATTTAATCCCCTGTGAACAGAGGAAGGGAGAGAAAAAAAAAGCAGAATAAAAGAGAATGGGTTTTTATTCAGACCTACTGTGCAGTTTGGGGCTGGCAGTGTTCCCACATGCTCCTCAGTCTAGGCTAAATCCAAGTACAATTCTGTCACCCCTCCCTCTACAAACTAGCCCCTCCTTTTCTCTTCCACCGTCCCCCACAGCCCCGCCCTTTCCGTTCACAGCCAATGCCGCCCCCACTTTATAGAGATTACTTCCTGTACACCTATGACCTCTGCTAAATCCTACCCCTCCAGGCAGGGCTCTTCTACTGACAGGAACAGAGGTAGGATGAGAGAGGAAGAGAAAAAAATGAGCCTGAGAGAGATAGAGACAAAGACAGTCAGTCAAAACGAAAGTGTCTGAAAAAAGACAGTCCAGTCAGAGAGTTTGTCAGAGTCACGGCCAGAAAGAGAGTTGTTCAGAAAGACACACAGACAGAAAGAGGGAGGGAGAAAGAGACTGATAGACTAACAGCCAACTGCAGCCAGATAGAATGGTCTACAAGCCCCACAGAGGGCAGGTTTCCCAGCGGCAGGGGGCCCCTCCCCTTTCAGAGCAGTAGAGCAGTGACATGGTGTCAGGTTTCAGTGCCTGGCTGGCTGAGAGTTATATAAACCTCACCCAGGAAGGTCAGGAAGCAACAAAGACAGCAATTCAGTTGGGGCCCAAAGCCACAGACAGCACAGACACTCTCGGCCTCACACACACCCACATACACACACCCACATACACACACACACACACACACACACACAGTGCCCCCCCCATTCTGGTATCTATAGCAGCCAGGCAGCAGGCACCTGCAGCACATCAGTTACTCAACTACCAGTGAGCCCAGATCAACACATTTCATCTGATAGTATGGGACTGTCTAGCAAGTTCCTGCATAGACGGCATCATGTGTGGGAACAGATAAGGGCAGACACAAGCCATGGTTCTCAGCCAACTAACTACCTCTAGACCAGTATAATGGCTGTCCATGAAACAGAACAAAAATATGGTTGTTACTCCCCCAGCAGGTATGGTATCATATGGCGATGTGCTGGCTTAAAATGAGGCCAAAATGAGGACAGACCAAGTGAAGTCTAATTCCAATAGTGTTGATATGGCCCTATCCAAGCAGGCCCTTTCACACTGAGCTCCTTCCCCCTGTATCAGAATGCTCTGTCTTCACAATGACTGGACACAATGGCCCTCTGTTCAGAAGTCAGTCTCTCTCTGACACTCACAGTCTGAACAGAACCAGCCAGTGTCACAGCCAAGCACTAGGTCCTGATGTCTAGGACTAAAACTGCCTGGGGCGACATATGAAAAGAACTGGGCTGCTGCAATTCAACAAACCCGTCATCAGGCTAAAAGGTAGTGGTACTGTAGCCTAATCTTTGTAGTGTTTGAGTGAACACATCCAAACGTACACATGATGTGCATGGGAAAACATTATCTGGCCATCTTGGTAAGACAACCAGGGTGACATTTTGCATGACCTGGCCTTCAGAACAAGACAGGTGTTGCTTCATTTAAGGGTAACTGCACTCAAATATGAACAGTTGTTTTACTAGACCTTTAAAATGGTTTCCAGGTACAAGTATTTCTGTGTATTCTGCATTAGCCTGATGGTCTGTCAATCTGAGGATTAATAATATATTGTATAAACGTATTGTTTCACGATGCTGACGGAACTAAGTTCCATGAACGAAAAGTTTGGTACCATAAGTCTATCGTCAAACAGTGATATCAGAGAACATTATAAAAGCCAGTAAGAAATCCTTATGAGCCACAAATCAACCCAGAATCAATTAATACTGTCTTGAATTGTGGAAAGTTGTGGTTTTACCAGGCTGTCCAGACAGGAGGGTCGAGGGGAAACAGTACCAAGGAGTCAGGCTAACAGAGGATCAGACAGTCCTCAGAGTCTGACAGAACCCAGAGGATCAGACAGTTCGCAGAGTCAGACAGTACCCAGAGGATCAGACATTTCCAAAGTCAGACAGAACCCAGTGAGTCAGACATTTCCAAAGTCAGACAGTACCCAGAGATTCAGACCTATACAAAGTCAGACAGAACCCAGAGAGTCAGACATTTCCAAAGTCAGACAGTACCCAGAGGATCAGACATTTCCAAATTCAGACAGTACCCAGAGAGTCAGACATT
>JACXGJ010015096.1:0-13946 GCA_016801105.1 Esox niger | reverse complement strand
TCTCTCTCTCTCTCTCTCTCTCTCTCTCTCTTTGTCTCTCTCTTTCTCTCTCTCTGTCTCTTTCTCACAGGCTGTGTGGGCTTTAGGTAACATAGCGGGAGACAGTGCTGTTTGCAGAGACTTCGTACTGAACTGTAACATCCTGCCACCTCTTCTAATGTAAGGAGATGCTGTGCTGCTTCTGTTTCATTATCCATGAAGTCCTTGTTCAGGTCCCGTGTCGTCTGATTTCTGTAGCCGTGAAGTCCTTGTTTCATGTTACTTCGTGTGCCACTCTACCTAAGAGGGACAGTTGTGGGATTCAGGTGTTGTCTGTACTCACCCTATTTCTCCTCCATCCTCCACAGGCTTCTGACCAAGTCCACCAGGCTCACTATGACCAGAAATGCTGTCTGGGCTCTGTCCAACCTGTGTAGAGGGAAGAGCCCCCCACCAGTATTTGAGAAGGTACCCCCCCCCCCCACACACACACACACACACATTCACGCACGCACATACCCACACCTCTGTCCAATCTGTCTAGAGAGAAAAGTCCCCCCACCTATATTATATAGTGTTATATAGCATCATTAGATTTCAGCATGGACTTAATAATATTAATAACTTTAGTAAAAAAATTTCTGGCTAAGTTGCTAATTGTGTGTCTCTGAGTGAAACCCACACTGCTAGTTATACTGAAGTAGTAGGCCATGTCTATGTAATCACCATGCTTAGAGCTGCTCTTAGGTCACAGCATTTTGCATGATGCCTGATACATCACTGGACACAGCCTGTGGTAGGTTGGCGATATTGTCATTATAAGCCTATAACAGAGGTGTAACAATGTGATGTCCTTTTCATATACCTGAGCCTGCAGCGTGCCATTGTTCAGGATATAAACTGGGTTTATAATGTTGTTATGGCTTCCAGACAACTACATTACACCAGCCGTGTCCCAAACTGACTCATTGAGTTCTGATCCATATCCCCAATGGGTCGCTAGATTAGCTCATGCTTTCAGCCTCCAGACCTGGAACCACACTACACACGTCCCAAAAGGCATCCTGTGACCTCCGTTATGCACTACTGTTTAGATGCCTCGGATGACCCACACCGGCTTGGAACGGGGAGCACGCTCTCTGTCCGCTAGCCAGCAGCTAGTTGATGATGTAATCTGCTTGTGACTCTGGCCGTCCAGGGCAGAGCGTTAAAGCCCCGGTGACACAGCGACTGAGCATGTGACCAAGCGATGTTATGTTACGAGGCACCAGGAAATAACGTGTTCTACGTTTGTTCATGCAGGAAGAGTGGTGCCTCGAGACCAGAGGCACGTCCTCAGTTGAGCCCTTTGTTTTATTTGTTGACTCAGCGGTAGTGCTTGAGGCAACGTTAGAGACGAATGTTCATTTCTTTTTGTCTACACTCCTCCCTGTAATCTGCAGTCTAATCTACATATCCTGTAGTCTCCATTCCTTCCGGTAGTCTACATTTCTTCCTGTCGTTTACCCTCCTATTCCCTTTAACCTGTATTTACGTATAGCCAATTTATTTCCTGTGAGGTCACCTCGCTTTTACTTGAGCTTGTTGATTTAGCAAACAGGTATGCAGGCTATAGGAAGGACACTCCCTCAGAAAGCCCTGTACACAATCTACTGTACACTGACTAAGCACTGCATGAACTTTGACCTCTTAAATGTCGGCTGGCTCTTCAGTGGCGGCCTCAACCAGTGACATTGGTCCTCCCGTTCCCCAGGTGTCCCCTTGTTTGCCGGTGCTGTCCCGGCTGTTGTTCAGCAGCGACCCGGACCTGCTGGCGGACGCCTGCTGGGCCCTGTCCTACCTCTCGGACGGACCCAACGAGAAGATCCAGGCCGTCATCGACTCGGGCGTGTGCCGGCGCCTCGTGGAGCTGCTCATGTAAGTGAACGCCAACCTGGCTCCGGCACGGCCCGTCAGAACATCCGTTGAATGTCACCCCCGAGGAAAGATTTGTCACCCCCTCCTTCCTTTAATCCTCCGTGTCTCCTCGCTCTCCACCCCCCACCCCCCCTCAGGCACACAGACTACAAGGTGGCGTCTCCGGCCCTGAGAGCGGTGGGGAACATTGTCACCGGGGATGACATCCAGACGCAGGTAAAACGCGTTACGGGGAGACCGAGAGGTCAGTCAGAGGCCAGTCCGATCGGTTGCCAAGGGGAAGAGGGTGTGTTTACCGGGTCTGCCGGCGGAGGGCGAATGACATGGGTGATGTGCCTCTAGGTGGTGCTGAACTGTTCGGCCCTGCCCTGTTTACTCCACCTGCTGAGCAGTGCTAAGGAGTCAATCCGCAAGGAAGCCTGCTGGACCATATCCAACATCACAGCTGGAAACAGGGCTCAGATACAGGTGAGGCCCCATGGGGGTTACCATGGTTTTTTCTCTGTTCAGTAAGCCCAGGTGACAGGCAGCTACTGTGTCTTTGTTTATTTGTGCAGGGATCATGTACAACTAATAACAAAAATCTCTAAATTGATGCGTTGCAAAAGATTTGTCTTGCAGGTAATTTGCATAATTTGTTTGCAGTTAGAGAGACCATGTGCAGATCCGAATAAATGTTTGGATTTCATGGGGTGATCCATTCTGCCACTCTGCTGAGTTTTCTGGTGATGTCGTCTTAGTATGTTTTCTTATTTCCTTTCTTTTTACTCTCCATCAGACGGTGATTGATGCCAACATCTTCCCGGTGCTGATAGACATCCTGCAGAAGGCGGAGTTTAGAACCAGGAAGGAAGCAGCCTGGGCCATTACCAACGCCACATCCGGAGGAACGCCGGAACAGATCAGGTAGCCCACCGTGTCACAACTGGGTTTAGTTTGAGTCTTCAGTGTTCACTATGTATCCGCCCATGTACCACTGGTAGGATAGAATGACTCATGTTGTAATTGTTTTATAATAGTTATAAGGCTCTTTGAGGGGTGTTGTACATGGCTAATATAGCATGGCTAATATAGCATGGCTAATATAGCATGGCTAATATAGCATGGCTAATATAGCATGGCTAATATAGCATGGCTAATATAGCATGGCTAATATAGCATGGCTAATATAGCATGGCCCAGGTAGTTCTTGTTGGACAGTGCCTAAGAACATCCCCTAGCTGTGTTCTGTTAGCCATGTGCTATACTCCACTTAGTTTAGATACTGCGTATACATACTGGAGATAGCAACGGCCTAACTCCAGTAGTGGTTTCAAAAGGTGTTGTCATACAGTGGCCTCTTATTGCTTTGAGCAGTTCAGTGACTTAATGACACCCTAGTCTGAGTTAGGAATGTTATGTTGGTGAGGCTGCCCGGTGTTGGGGCAAGGAAGGAAGCTGGTGTCCTATAAGGAAGTCAGTGCCCTTGATCTACTATGCAAAGTGGGGTTGTTTACGGTTGTGATTGCACTCAAATTTCTTGGTTTTGAGAATGTCCAAGTTCTCGTAGGATGTTGAGGTTGTAGGATGAAGTCTGTCTGTTTTGAGAGAGGGTAGCCGACGCGGTTCAGTGTTCGCTTTCCTCTCGTCATACTCCTTGCTGGGTCAATGAGTCCACTCAAAGCTTTTTCAACAGCTTGGGTCTGGAAATACCTGCGTTGTCACAGTAATGTCAGACCAGGGCTATACTCGGTGTGTGTATTTGAGGCCTTGTTGGGAGCTGTTGGTCCATATTGAATTACCTTGCAGTTCTTTTCCCTTCCTCTGTCTGTGGAACATGGCCACACTAAACACCCTGGCGTGTCCAGGCTGCTGCTTGTCTCAGACGGATGGTTCGGACCAAACACTAAATTCTATGTTTATGATCGATGTTTCAAGTTCATGTCGGTATCACACACAACCTTTAGTCTCTCTCCGTCTCTCGTTTCTCATATATTTTCTGTGGTGTCTGTTTTTTCTCGACCTCTCTGTGTCTGAAATATGGGTCGTGTTCAGTTTGGTTCACCGTAGCAAAACATTTGAAGAAGTTATGGACTGTCATACTGCCCGTCTCCAGGTACCTGGTCAACCTGGGCTGCATCAAGCCTCTGTGTGACCTGTTGACGGTGATGGATAGTAAGATAGTTCAGGTGGCTCTGAACGGACTGGAGAACATTCTGAGACTCGGAGACCAGGAGGCTAAGCAGGATGGAGGACAGCACAGCTCCGGAATCAACCCTTACTGCTCCCTCATAGAGGAGGCCTATGGTACGTAAATAAATACATTACCCCTTACTGCTCCCTCATAGAGGAGGCCTATGGTAGGTAAATAAATACATTACCCCTTACTGCTCCATTGTAGAGGAGGCCTATGGTAGGTAAATAAATACATTACCCCTTACTGCTCCCTCATAGAGGAGGCCTATGGTAGATAAATAAATACATTACCCCTTACTGCTCCCTCATAGAGGAGGCCTATGGCACGTAAATAAATACATTACCCCTTACTGCTCCCTCACAGAGGAGGCCTATGGTAGGTAAATAAATACATTACCCCTTACTGCTCCATTGTAGAGGAGGCCTATGGTAGGTAAATAAATACATTACCCCTAACTGCTCCCTCATAGAGGAGGATTATGCAGTGTTCATAAATACACCAGACACACCATGCACATTCATCTATTAGGGTTGGTTTGCATCCACATTTAACTATTGTAATCTGTGTTTTCTCCTGTTGCTAGTTCCAGGCCTTTTACCAAAATTTGAAAGTGGTGTCTTACTAGCAGTTTTATCATATAGTTTCCACACAAAGCCATTAAATGTGAACGAACGAACAAACAAAACAAAAACGTCTTCTCCACCCGCAAAAGTTATACAAGTATAGAAACGGTAGTAACCAAATTGAACAACACCAACTCGGCTTTCTCCTTTCGTCATCAAACCCCTCCCCCATTTCCTTTGTTCCTCCTTCGTCCAGGCCTGGATAAGATTGAGTTCCTCCAGAGCCATGAGAACCAGGAGATCTACCAGAAGGCCTTTGACCTGATTGAGCACTACTTTGGCGTGGAGGAGGACGACCAACACCTAGCTCCTCTGGTGGACGAGGCCAACCAGCAGTTCCTCTTCCCCCAGCAGGAGGCACCGATGGAGGGCTTCCAGCTATAACGCCTCTCCTGCCCCATGCTTTCCTGGTTCTCTCTGCACCTGGTTCATCCAACCCTCACCCCATACCAGGGGCATTCCCAACCCATGGAGGGCTTCCAGCTATAACGCCTCCCCTGCCCCATGCTTTCCTGGTACTCTCCACCTGGTTCATCCAACCGTCACCCCATACCAGGGTCATTACCTACACATCGGAGGGCTTTTAGGGTCCTTCTGGCCCAACATTTCTGTCCCACACTGTGGCCCCCTCTTGCTGTTTCCTTCTGTGTCTCAACAATCATCTAGCAGATATCTCACCCCGATCTGTGTGGAAGGTGTAACTGTGCCTCTTGCTTCTTCGCTCCCAAGCAGTTCAGAGGATTCACCAGCGCTATCTCCAACACGTGCCCCCCCCCGCCAATCTGGTGGATCTAACCCCTCTAACACAATACCGCATCCAGGCCAGCAAGCCAATGAAAAGAGCTGAACTCAAAACCACCTGATCTGACGACAGAACCCCGTTCTTCCTCAGCGTCGGTCACACCCCCAGGTCCGCGTTGTGTGCTGTTCCAGGTTTTAAGATGCACGCGATGAGAGACACGTCACACTGCCTGTTGATTGTGCAGTGGCTGTGGTTTGATTTGGTCTTGTTTATTTGCCCATCTGCGTGTCCTCTGCTCTGTGTGGGGAACTGGCTCATCAGGTGGGGTGTCCCTGACTCCAGCATCAAACCCGACCCAGTGTGTGGTTAATTACTTCATCTCTGAAGGGTCTTCCTAGCCCTAACCCCCCCCCCCCCCAGCATTTGTTAGTATAGATTTGTTTTATTGTGCCCCACCCAAAGACTAGAGGGTCCCCAGGCTACAGGCTGGCCTCTTCACTGTTAACAATAAACTACCCAGCTGTATTGACTAACCCAGAGTCCAAACCTCCCCTTCACACTGGTTTCTGTCAGATGCAGGTGTACCGGTTCTGGCTATGTTATTCTGTGGGTTCTAGGCCTATGTCTCAGGTTCTACAGCCACGGTTTGGAATCTATACCCATGTTCTCCCCCTTTCTAGAACTGACCAAGCGTCCCGTGTAGAACATTTCCTTTTTCTGTTTAACTTGTTTGTGCTCGTGTCAGGTGATTTCTTAGTTGGGGCGGGGTGGAAAGTCATAGGAAATTGTTGAAGTCTAAATGGCACAATCTGGTAAATGTCTGGGCTGGTGTAGAAATGGGTCTGGGGGGGGGGTCGCTGAGTAAGAAATGGGGAAGGAGTTTTGATTCCTATTGAAAGTACCTAGGTTGCTAGCTTGATCCGAGGTTCATATACCGGTTGCTAGAGATATAATATTTGTTGTGTGCCGTGTTCTTAATAACGATACATTTGAAATATGAAGTGAGTCTGACTATTTCACCACACACACCTGGTGGGCTAGAGGGACTATGTTAGCTGGAGCACAATATTATGTATGAATATCCAAAACCAAGATGTATCAACAGGATTCACTGTCAGTTGCATTTCAATTCCAGTTGCTTCTGGGTGTCCACTTCCAATTCATGTTCCAAATCTGTTCAATTGAAACCATTTAGAATTGGAATTTGTTCAGCCTTCAGAGTTGAGAGTTGAACTGAGGGTCCGTTATCTTGGTTCGGCTCTCGACTGAGAGAGGAATCCTAAATGGAGGAAAATCACAGCTCTTAAATCAGCCACCATTGTCCGATTCACCCTCACCCCCCCATGAATAGAAAAAGTATTCATTTGCATCTCCAGTTGGGATTTGGGCCTTTTAAATGGCATCCTTATCCCCTATGTAATGCACTACCTTGCACCTTTTAATGCATTATTAAGGTGACAAGGTTCCTTTTGGGACAAAGGCCAAGTGTGAAGAGAATGGAGGTGGCTGAGCCAATGCAGGTGATGGGGGGTGGTGTCCCTCAGGTGTGTGAGATGGGGGTTTGCATGGTGTTTCTATTGCCCTACATATTGTCACGGGGTAACCCTTCGCCAAACGCCTGGAATTATACCCGGAAATAGAGTAGAAAGAGGGATGATAGGAAAATGGAAGGGATTTCCGTGATGATCCGTTTGACATCTTGAGTTGCGGCGGAGGTTTGCCATAACTTCAGGTCTAGTGAGAGAATCCAATCAAGTGTACGCACACGTTTTCCTTCGTGCAACAAAAGAAAGACGGTTTGTATGGTTATCACAGAAAATCCACTTAGTCAGACTTCAATGGAATAAACTCGTTGTTGTTAAGGTGATAGTTTGGTGGTGGGGTGGGGTTAGATCTGATATTCAGCAGATGTCGCATTCTAGATCTTGTCGCATTCTAGATCTTGTCGCATTCTAGATCTTGTCGCATTCTAGATCACTGTGTTGTAAAAGAATGGGAATGACAACTGCATTGTGATGCTTTGTACTGTATATAACAGTGTCAATATATTCTTTGCCGGGTGTTCTGAAAGTGTTCTCCAGTGACACACTATACACCCATTATTTTGTCCCAGAGCTGCACAAGGACCCCCTGGTAAAGAGTATTAGATTTGTTTTGAGACGTAGCGTGTGATTTGAGAAACGGACATGGGTCTAACGATGACCAGGCTTTGGCGAAGGATATGTCTTTCTAGACCGTGATCAGCCTAACCACCGCAGACATTTTAGTTAAGAGATGTATTTGCACACACACACACACACACACACACACTCACTACCTTCATACACACTGTACACACTACACAATTCACACAGATGCGTTCTACACAAAGAGAGAAAAAAAACTTCCAAAATCCACCTTTTGAATGAACAGTATTGCGTGTTTTCTTTTCAGTGATATATTGCCACAGGTTTGGTTTTCATTTGCAGTATGTTCATTCAGTGTTTGCTTTAATTTTGCCACTTTTTGGCACTTTTGAGATTATACACAATCATTATTTAAGAATGCACCTACCCACAATGCAATGCTCTTCGATGCGATTGAATTCTCACAGGGGACGTGCGATAGATATGAAGAAATATATATAAGTGGTTATTTTCTCTTAAGTGGAGCATTATCACGTTCTCAACATTTCATATCTTCTAAAGAATATTAAAGAGAAACTATGATAGTTTTTTTTTTTAGTTTTCTATTTTATTAAAGTTGCTTTTGGAAATGCAGTGGTCTACTTTCTGGTATTCTGGAAGACTTTTTTTCTCTTTTCCGCCACATGACTGAAGATGGTTAGATGTTATGCCCTTAGACACCAAACTAAACTCCCCTTTCCCTCCATCATTAAAGATGAAGTCTGCGATTTTTGTTCTCTGGTTATAGAAGTGACACTGCAAAAAGGGTATCTGTTAAGTTATGCGCTAGGTCATATTTGAAACTGCTTGCTTTCAAACATCATGACTGAGGTAGGATGTTGAGTCTAATAACAGATGATGTACATATTAACATCATATTGACCATCATTAAAAAAACATCCCAAAATTGGGTTTGAAAAAATACAAATTTCCCAGACTACATCTTTAATCCCAACCTTTACCATAAATGAGGGGGAGTAATACTGACTTTGGGTTGAGTGGTGCCATTGACTCAAACCAGTCTGGTAGTGTGACAGTTTGACTGACAGACAGGCGCTGTGTGAGGAATTGATTTGGGTACAATTATTAACCTCAGATCTGAGTTTTCCAGAAACTTGTTCTGTGTATCCACAGTTTTCCCTTTGTTGAGCTGAAAACTCAGTTGAGCTCTATGAATAAAAGATGTTTGAATATTGTTTACTGAGGAAAAATCTGAATTTGTTATAAACATTGAAGACTGGTGCAAAGCTACATGTTTAGTCCGAAATGATCAAAACCAGAGGTTTCTTTTGGGAAGGTCAGGCAGGATGTCCTAAATATATACGGACTCTTGCCTTTGCAGGTTACTGACTAACAAGTTACACTCTGTTGTCCAATTTGACGTGTCTGAGTAGGTTGATGTTGAGAGCGATGACTTCTCTTCCAAGTATTTCGTAATTATGAAGCATACTGTAAATGGCGTATGTCTTTTTAACCGATTTGGTTGTTTTTGGAACCATGTGGTTCTAGGGATGAACTTAGCGATTCCTTTGGAAAGCTGGCTCTTGGTCTGCAAGGGCGTTGGACACATTTGGCCTTTGGTTGAAATGCAACTTATGCATTGAAATTTGTTGAAAGGCCAACCTTTCATAGATATGGCGTAGGGACGTTTGTAAGTTTATTCAGTGAAATGCAAGAGTCTATGCACTTTGGTCCTCAAAAGGTAAAATAGTGGTCCACAGAACAAGTCCGCTCCAAACAGACAATTTAAAACAAAATAGTTATTGGAAAGCTTGATAAATAATTTGCAATATTGTGGTCTCCGTGAAAGAATGGAGCACCATTAATACAGTGCGTCGTCTGAGGTCTTTGTTTTCTTGTCTACTTTAGTGTGCAGTCTCAACAAAGACTACCAAAATAGTACAATATTTAAAATCAATGGATCAACGGAAGTTTGACAAAATAAAAAAATATATATTTATATTTATGAAAAATAAAAATGCACTCCTATTCACTAAAGTGCCAATCCCGACCAACTGACGACTGGAGGTTGATTATTGATTACTTGTCTTTGGACTTATATTGATTTATATTCTTTCTTTTTTGTATTTTTTTACTTGAATGTGCACACGTTTTGTGCTAAAACATTGCTGCTCTATGTTCTTTATCTTATAAAGTTACATTACTTGCCGTGGTTTCTCCGAAGAAGTGGCATTCTTTACTACTTGTGCACCAAATTTTGGGATTAGGCCGAAGGACAGACTGGGGAGTCATTTAATAGCCTACATGTGACTCTGTTTATCCAATCATGCTGTTCTAACAAAAATAACTCATGCTAATTTCTTACAGTTGAATGCATTGTTTTTCCTGCAGATTATATCTCATGTAGTTGCAATTGAAGGGCAGTTCAGACAATATGAAGGAACTGCAGTCAAATCTAGTTTCAGCCTTTGGCAAAAACTGCATTGCGTATTAGTGCCCAGAGTTGTTCTGTCTCATGGTTTGCAGTCACCAGGTCTGTTTCGGTATCTGGCCGATACGGTCTGCCATTCAGTAGCTAACATTGTCGTTGGTAATGCCGAGAATAGAGCCAACACAATTCTTTATCCCACGTGTTGTTGGTTTTGCATAGCATATTTCTACATTCAAACGGTTTCTCTCATCTCTGAAAAAAGGAATGGACAATTTCAAATGATGTCTCACCAAAGTTCTGTTTGGACTTTTTCTTGACTTTGAGGAGCAATGCCATTACATGTATGTTGTTGTTTTTTTGTAATTTGTGGCTTAAATTATTTAGCCTCAAATGACCCAGTCAACTAACCCAACAAGCAATCACTTGTGCATAGACATCTCTCAACTGTCTCTTTGATTCAGAACAATTAATCAGCAGTGGTTGTTTTGAGATGGGAAGCTGAATATACGTTACATCTGAGAACCAGAACCATCTGACTAGACTTGCAATACACACTCTAAAACCCAGCCAAACCCAGGGAGGTCTGCCCTGTCCCCTGTAGGTACCCTACTTTTGACTGTAAAATTGGGTGCAAATTGGGACAGAGCATACGAGATTCTCATTCAGGCTTATAATTCAGGGTTTTTGCCCTCTTTTCCAGGGTCAGAGGGGATTTATCTACAGTTTTCCAGATTCCAATCTGGAATGCAGATGTGTGAACTAATTTAGCTAGAAAAATTATGATGGACTATAAAAATTCAAGTGGGGAAGTATGCGTACAAGGTAGACAGAATACATATTAACTGAACGAATCGTCCACAATTGTAATTCCCCCTTTATAGTGCTGAGATGCTTTATGTGGAATATTAAAAATGTTCACTTTTGCTCTGATGTGCTGGTTAATTCACATGGTTCTCATTATTGACAATGTTTCTCTGAGATCAGAACACCTGGATATCTGATGTGTTGACTGTCCACAACCTATAGCTATTTGTTAGTCAATGACATGATAACGCTGAGTCGGGTACTGCTACATGCATGTAACATCTGAGCTGGGGAAACCATCAATTTGTGTTCCAGTACCAGGATCCTGTGGTGAGGAAAAAACTCCAGGTTTAAAAATGAAAAAGAAAATAAAGGTACAATTTTATTGGACTTCTGTCGTCTTCCGTCCTAGAAATGTGTATACTTTGAGACAACAGTCTGCTAAACTCCGAAGCCACGGCTATATACTGCTTACCTTTGTCAAATATGCCGAAGCTACAGTTGTTTACGATGCTATTTGTTTGTAAAGTATTTTTCATTCACCATAATAACTGACCAACCCTGATTTAACTCTGACCTGGTCCTCTCATTTCTATCTTTTTAATTGTATTTATTTTCAAAAAATCATTTTTTATTTGGGTGTGTTTGTTTGCTTATGATAACCCATCTTAAACTGTGACTTGACATGACCGACGGTATGAATGAGTGACGAAAAACTGATACACTTCAAATGAACATGACACAAACATGAACACAGTAACTAAAAACAAACATACAAAATGCATTAACAAATACTAGAAATGTATAATAATTAAAAAGTTGTCCAGTGGAAGCTGTGCAAAAATAAATGAATAAAAGTATGTTGCAACCCTTTAATGTTTGGTAGCTGTGATCTATTTAATCTTTCTGGGATTATGTGTTTTAGTTCTCTATTTTAAAAACGTACTGAAGAAAATGGAGGCGCGGCGAATGGAAAGGTTTGTAGTTCTGAAACGAGTGTTAAACTTCATATTCCATTGTTCCGCAAATCACTTACCTACGTACTTCCGTTGGGTATAGCAGCCAATCTCCTTTACGTATATCCTGGTTATTGGTTGGCAGGAGGAAAAGCAGCAAACAACACAGGCAATTGTATTTATTGAGTTGGATCAAGAACGGTAACGTACGTTTTAATTTTTCCATTCTAATAAAGTACCTACAGCTTATCCCAAGTATGCAATGCGTTTCGTGTCGTATATATTTTTTTGTTTTATCCTTGGCATAGACCCAAGCTAGCAATGAAAAAGCTAGCCAACTTACGTTAACTTGCTAGCTAGCTAAGTTTGCTAACTAACATTAACTTTAGCTAGCAAGCTCGCATTCCATTCGGTAACGAGTTTCACTTTCTATAAGGTTACCATTTCGAGTTAGTAAGATATTAACGGTTGCTTAACTTGGTAAAGCTATTGCGTTAATGAACCTTATGACGTATGTGTCAACTACTGCGAATATACATGGTTCACTTCGCAGCTTTAAAATGTCACTTCATGGGCTAGCCTAGCATGCAACACATTCTTCGTTAATGATCAAACTAGATTTTGTTCGTCATTTCAGATACATTTTATATGACTTATACACTTGCAAGCATGCTGTACGTTCATCGCTATATTGGGGAATTGGACACCTGTAGTTAAGTAACCGTTAATGAGTTTAGACAGTGACAGATCCACATTGACGTATGCATTTTCAGTTTTCTGGGGTTTGTCATGGTTTGGGATTATTTTAATATGCAGATCGTTAACAGACTCTTACCAAATTTTATCCGCGGAGATGTTTAAATATAAGGATCGCTGACATCTGACTCACCTCTATTACAGTCATTTCGTCATGAAGGAACAGGACACGGAAGAGTCGTTGGTGCAGGTCAATGAAGCGGCACCAGCACCTGGCGTCGGAGAGCAGGAGGGAAGCGCCACCTCAAAGGAACTCACAGAGACCCTTGGCTCTAAACAGCCAGAGCCTGGTGCACCTTCACAGGCTGATGGGTCTGGAAGTGCAGGTAAAGTTAACGAGTAATTAGTGGGAGTGTTGCCATTTTTTGTCATAGCTTTGAGGTAGCCATTGCTTCTTTCAGCCTCAAGTCTCGCAGTGTTCAAACAGTTTTCATAGGGATGGCTAATTTCCAAATCTCAGTTGAATTGGGAACTCACAAGGACAATGTAACACCAACAAAACTATGTACACCTAGGTATGCACACAGACATTGTTGTGACATCAAAAGTAATGCAATAATGTCTCATTCCCCTCTCCCGTGTAGTGCCTGAGGCGGCTGTCCTCTCTGTCCCTAGTGCAGCCGAGATCCTTGTTGTCCCCGGGTCCCCTGTACTGGAGCCTGCTATCGTTCCTGTCCCTGGGTCCCCTGTACTGGAGCCTGTTATCGTTCCTGTCCCTGGGTCCCCTGTACTGGAGCCTGCTATCGTTCCTGTCCCAGGGTCCCCTTTAATGGAGGTGGCGGCGTCTCAGTGTGACATGGCTGAAGAGCTGAGCCGTCAGCTGGAGGACATCCTCAACACATACTGCCTGGAGGACAATGGAGAAGACAGGGTTAACCTGCCCAATGGCCAAGTCCACTGCCCTGAGCTCAACGGCCCGGCCCGCCAGAAGAACCTGGAAGACAAGCCGGAGGTCCAAGTGAACGGTGCCGTCGCTGGCGGACCGGAGAAGGAGAAAGGAAGAATTCAGGAGAAGAAGAAAGTGAAAGGCCTGGGTAAGGACGGGTTCTCTTGTCTTGGGTGAAGTTGGTCAACACTGGTCGATCTGAAAGTAATGTAGATGGGATCATACTCGTGGCACCTGAAGTGTTCTTCTCTTGCGTATCTATATTATTTCCACCCTGTTGTTGTCCCTCGTAGCTCAGTTTCTGGGCAGATTTGGCATTTGCTTCTTTGACGAGCTGCTGTTGTTTCAGGTAAAGAGATCACCCTTCTGATGCAGACGCTGAACACGCTGAGGACGCCGGAGGAGAAACTGGCTGGTCTCTGTAAGAAATATGCCGAACTGGTGAGGAGGCCCTCTCTTCTGTGAGGCACTTAAAGTGTTGAATATACATCTTAGAGTTTTGACTCGGGTGTGTGTGTCTGTGTGTCTGTGTGTCTGTGTGTCTGTGTGT